>JBAMBJ010001127.1:0-38098 GCA_037043495.1 Drosophila recens | reverse complement strand
TAATATATATAGTAACCGTTTCATTTAAAAGGGTTAATTTCGGTTTTTCATACATCTTAAAATACATTTTTAATTACAATTTCTATAATAAAAACTGAAAAAAAGTTTAATTATTATTTAATATTTTAAAAATTGCAAATAAAAGTTATGGTATAACTTAAAAATACAATTTTAAAAGCATGTTTTATTATAAATTTTTGTTATAAAAATTAAAAAAAAAAGCTAAAAATAATTTAAAGCGAAAAATTTTGAACTGTTTTTATTTTATCCGACTGATAGGTCTTGTTTGCGATCTCTGATATTTTGTTATTAGTTTTGTATTTTGTTTTTGATTTGGTTTTTTATTTTTAATTTTGATTTATATGTGAAATAAATGTGTAAATGAAACATTAAGAAAGCAATGCCTTTTTAATTACTATTATATTGTTAATATAATTGTCGGAGAGACGTTATGACTCATTCTAATTTAATATTGTACTGGCAGCACAGCAAGTCCCGAAGAGTATATTGTTCAAGAAAATTATCAATTTACTTACCGTCTCGTATTACGTCTGCACACTTCGACTGCACAACCGGAAAGAGAAAGGCTGATGTCAGAGTGCGCGCGAGAAGCGATGCGATAGCGAGAAGCGGTAATATTGCTTGCGATGAGCAATGCGATAAGATGTCAGAGTGAAAGCGTTGCCTGAAGCGAGTTGCATTGCTCTCTTTTAGTTATTAGTGTGAGCTGATGGATTCATCTGTCGATGGATTTGCATAAACTATACCTTATTTTCTTTGAAACAGTATCGGCTTTACGATAAACGAGTAAAAAAAATTTTATCTCATTGATTTCTATTTTTTCCAGGACGATATGTTATCTTTCAAACTCAAAAAATCGCAAAAACGACCATTTTCGAATTTTATAAAATCGCTAGCACCTGAACTACTGAACCGATCTTAATACTCTATTGAAAAAGTTGAAGAAAAATAACTTACCTTTAATTTAAGTGCTTGGTTGGCAAATTCGGATAAGTAGATTTGGAAGTATACTCAAAAGTGTTGGAGTAACCTCAAAAATTTGAATATTTCGAAAAGGGTTCCATAAAAAAATGTTTAAATGCCATTTTCGTGTTTAGCGGGCCAAAGTCCATAAGAAAAAAATACTTTCATTCTCTTTGCAAAAAAAAAATTGTATTTTGTAAACTAGTGTATCAAACGGTGAACTAAGATAAGAATGCAGCAGAAAAATTTACCGAAAAGGTTAACAAATGTGCAGGATTTGAAACTAAACGGTAATAAAAGCTCAGAGTGCAACAAAAACAACTTGCGGTCCGAGCGAGATCAAGCGATAAAGCAGGTTGTAAACTGCTTTCTCGCCTCGCTCTCGATTTGTCGCTTGAACTCGCATCTCGCTCCGTTCTCACTCTGACACCTTTTAAGCGATTGCATTTAAAAAAGCTTGCAGAGCTTTATCGCGCGATGTCGCCCAATATTATCGCATCGCTTCTCGCGCGCACTCTGACATCAGCCAAAGACCTTTCATCTTTCATCTTACACGTCAGTTCGGTTCTCATGTTTGACACCGTCATTTTGACCTGTCAGTGAACACTTTCAACACTGTTTACTGAACAACACTCTCGGGCCATGCTCGGCAGAGGCAATCCTTACCTCAGACCTTACTGTCAGTAGTAACTCTGGTATTTCAGTATGGAACAACTCTGTCTTTATTTTTGATACTTATCGGTTAACATTCAAAATTAATACTAAATATTACTATTATCTTCGACATAATTATATTTTTACAAAGAAATATTTTTTTTGTGAACCGAAACCGTACCGGTATTTCAAAACCGAAACATACGAAAACCGGTTCACCGTTACGAAACCTTTATTCAAAGATTTTGCGTAACCTATAACCGAAAACCTAAATCCGAACATAACCGAAACCGTAACTGAAACCGATATTCGTTTCGGTTTTAATCCCTGCTATATATCTATAGACATGATTATAAATAGAAAATATCTCTTCATAATGAAGTTTTTCGACTTTTGATTGAACACTTTGAGTTTTTAAATTGCTTCCAAAACATCATCAGCAGCTTTACTTGTAATTTTAAATTTATTTATTGTCTTTTGATGTGCAATTTAAAATTGAAATCAAGTGTTTTAATCCGCTTGCGATTTGAATCACATGGAAATTTGCATGAGCTGAAAATTGTTGAATGAACTCAATGCACAGTAACACAATTAAATACTGGAGCTTGTCCGGAAACGCGAAATCAGCTGAGATGTGAAGGCAACGCAAGCGAATCCTCAGTCCATGAATCATGCACTCAGCAAGCGGGCAAGTCCAAGACTGCCCATATAGAGATATGTATGGAGTGGCATGCGGCAGGTGGCAGGTGGCAGTTGGCAGGTGGACTTCAAAATAAAACTGAAGCAAAAACAAAGCTTGGACTTGGCAGACAGATTGCAGTGAATCGTAAGCCAAAGAGTGAGAGATAAACGGAAGCTTAGTAGAGCGCAACGAAAGTACAAATAAACCTGTCCCGCGACGGACAGTGTAACACACTGCACACTGGTCTGGGGCGATTTAACTGCAATTTACTTTTAGCCAACTAATTGTTTGAAATAAAAAAATAAAACAAAAAGAAGCAAATAAAACATAGAAAAAACAGGAAAAGTAAAGCTGAAAGGGAGAGAGCAATCACATTTTCACTTCGGTTCTATTTTCTTTTCCTTTTCGCTGCAGCCGCAAATGGAGCGATACTGGACTCCAGATGTTACTTAGAGGGCGGCGGTTCGGCTGAGAGTTTTCTAGCCACTGAGGATCTCGCTGTGGGCTCCATCATTGGCAAGCTGCGCATTAATGGCGATCCCGATGCTGACACCGGTGACATCAATCTCTCGCTGAGGGAGAAGAACGCACCTGTTGCGATTGTGGCGGGCACCAAGGACTTGGCCCTCTCCGTGGAGCTGGACAAGGAGGGTCTGAGGGGGCCCTCCTCCATCTATGTGAATGTAATCTGCGTGCGAAGGCGCTCAACGGATCCGGTAAGCTATATTAAAATTTAATATAATATTCTTTTTAAATTCAGAATATTAGCCAAAATAAATATTTTAAATCCAAATATATGGGTATAATTCTTTTAAAAATCGTCATTACTTTTTTAATTATTTATCTACTTTTGTAAATAATTGTAGTCCAAATATTTAGGTTACAATTCTTTACAAAATTTTTGAATTCAATTCTTTTAAATGAAAATCTCTCAAACGTTGAAAAATATTTAAAAAATTTGAATTTTAAATAAACCATCCTTTATTATAATGATATTTAGTTAAAAAATAAACATAAAGATAATGCTAAAAAGCTATCCGATATAAGAGCCATAAAAATGACCCATAAATGAAAATACTTCAATAGGAACTCCCATCAGGTTCAATCAATCAAAGCCTAGTGACCATTTTAATTAACCCACGCCATTGGGTTGACTCTTGGGCATTTTCATTTTCCTGGAATTCAACTTCTTAGCCGCATTCAGCACCTGCGGAACTTTCTTTCTTTCGTGCGGTGTTCTCGACCACTTCGTAATGGGCAACCAATTAACCTATATCGAAGCGGGCTCGACTTCCCTGCCCTCATCTTCCTTCTGCTCCACCTCCTCCTCATCCTTCTCCTGTGGCCGTTGGACGTTGGATGTGCGTGATGTGGCGCCACAAAGGGGGTGGAAAGGGAATCTCGATAT
This sequence comes from Drosophila recens, assembly GCA_037043495.1. NCBI lineage: Eukaryota > Metazoa > Arthropoda > Insecta > Diptera > Drosophilidae > Drosophila > Drosophila recens. The sequence continues at coordinate 34,370 of JBAMBJ010001127.1, read as the reverse complement.
AGTGTAAGGGTGCAAGTTGTTAAATGAAATTGGGTAAACACGATTCGGAATGTTCACACTACCAATGGAGCAGGATTGGCGAAGGGACCGGAGAAGTTGCGGCTATTTCTTGTACTCTATAAACAATTGAAAACTTTTTAGACAACGACGCCTATTTCAATTTTAGAATCAACAAAACAAAACAGAACCGAAGCAAACTTAACTTAACTTTTACTTGGAGTCCTGTGGTGGAGGAGGTGAGAAGGCGCTCGTCCTGTGGTTAGCCCGGTTAGACGTCTGGGGCCCATAAATTAGCCATTAGTGCTTCCGGGGTGCCGTTATTTGGGGGTTGCTCCAAGCATTTGAACATGCAAATCTATGCAGTGTTTTATGGCCAGGTAGGGAGTCGAGGGAGGAGGAGAATAGGAGGTTAGGAGTCCTTAGCCGTTGGCGCTTTGAACTCAGTTTGGGGTCAGTGACCAGTGGATTGTTTGCCCGGCTTTGGATGAGGTGCTGTGTGTGTGTGTGTGTGTGTTTATCTAACTCAATCACTTTGGCTCCTCCTCGTTGCAGAGCTTCGTCATTCCCGTCAATGTGCGCGTCACGGATGTCAATGATAATGCACCGCAATGGATTGGCACTCCATATACACTGACCCTATCCGAGGTGACGGTGCCGGGCACACGGATACTGCAGGGCGCCCGGGCCGAGGATGCGGATCAGCCGGGACCCTTCTCCACGGTCGAGTACCAGGTGCTGCCCGGCCCCTATGCGGACCTGGTGCAGTTCCTCAATCCGCTGGAAGGCACGCTGGTGCTAAAGAAGGCCCTGGACTACGAGCAGCTGCAAAACTTCACGGTCAAGCTGCGCGCCCAGGATCAGGGCACGCCGCCACGACACTCGGACACGCTGCTGCGCGTGGTCATCACCGATGCGGACGACCAGAATCCCAAGTTCCAGCGGGAGTCCTACAGTGCCGAGTTGCCGGCAGATGGTCGAGCTGGCGAGCTGCGCATGCGTCCGGAGCCGCTCAAGGCCGTCGACCAGGACGAGGGCATCTGTGCGCCCATTCAGTACACCATCGTGCAGTCCCAGGACGCCAAATACTTTCGGGTGCATCCGCACAACGGCGTCATCACGCTGCTGACACCCATTGGCTATGCGGACCTGACCCACGGCGCCACCCTGGTGGTGAAGGCCACCCAGATCGACAATCCGGATCGCTATGCCCTGACCACCGTGCAGCTGACCCGTCCCGGCACCCACAGCGACCTCAGCAGCCTCAGCTTTGTCCAGAAACGTTTCGTCATGCGCATCCGCGAGGATACGGCTGTGGGCAATCGCATCCTGGCTCTGCCCACCAATAAGCCGGGCAAGCATTTGAAGTACACCATTGCGGATCCAATAAATTCGCAGTTCTTTAGCGTGGGATCGCTGGGGGAACTGGTGCTGGCGAAGCCACTGGACTACGAGAAGATGACCAAGCACGAGTTCCAGGTGATTGCCAGCGATGGCCTGACCAACAGCACCTCGGCCGAGGTCACGCTGGAGGTGATCGATGTCAACGACTGGGAACCGCGCTTCCGGGAGACCCACTACGAGTTTATGGTGCCCAAGAGCGTAAGTGTATTCCGGGATCTAGATCTCTAGAGATGTGTTTCAATTGATTTATTGATTTCTTTCCCGTTTCCAGCAGTCCCTGCAATCCCGCACCGACTCCTTCGAGGGCGTCCTGATTGGCAAGGTGGAGGCGGCCGACGGGGATCGCAATGACAAGCTGGAGCTGTCGCTGCGGGGCCAGCATGCGGGACTCTTTGAGATCGATGCCACGGGCAACATTTACATGCGGCCGGAGCAGCTGCAGAGCCTCAATGAGTCGACGGTGCATCTGATTGCCATTGCCACGGACTCGGGAGTGCCGCCGAGGAGCACCTCCGTGCCCGTGAGCGTCACCATGGAGGGTCTCACCCTGGCCCAGTCCACCTGGAACCACAGCATGCTGGGCATGTTTGGCATGATCGTAGGCCTCTTCCTGCTGATCATCATGGCGCTCAGCTGCTACATTGTGCGCTCCAAGAAGCAGCGCAAGGGCGGCAGCTCCGGTGGCCTCAGCCTGGGAGGACGCAATCGCGTGCACAGCCAGGCGCACAGCAGTGTCTCCTCGGCGAATCTGGTGACGCACGAGAAGCTGGCGGGCAACGGGAATGGGGCCAGCGTAACCAGCGGAGGTGTCTCCGTGCTCCACATGAAGCACGCCGCCGGCAACATGACCACGCTGACCAATCCCATCAACAACGGGCTGCACCATGTCGGAAGTGGTGCCAGCAGCAGCATGGCCCTTGGCAATGCCGCCAACCTTCTGGAGCGGGAACGAGATCGGGAGCGGGAGCGGGAACGGGAACGACAGCGGGAAAGCTATGCGGCAACGGTGCGCAGTAAGTTGATCCTCATTACACAGTCCCGAGATTCCCCCAGCAGCCCAGAGCATTCACTATAAATAGTCTTCTTACCAGGCATCGTATCTCGCGCCTCTGCCAACGGGCAGCTCTACGAGGAGGACGAAATCGAGCATGACTCCCTCTCCCAGCATGATCAGCAGACGACGCCAGAGAACAATAACCGGAAGACGATAGCTGCCGCTGCTGCTGCCGCCGGAGGAGGAGCAGGAGGAGGCGTCACAACCATCACAACGACGTCCAATGGCAACGCAGCTGGAGCTTCCAATCTTCTGTCCGCCTCCGATACGATGGGCTCCTCCGAAAACAATCTGACTGTCTACTTTTAGATCGTGCACCCATCATCGATTGCATCTTGTAAATATTGCTGGAACAGCAGCTAAAGTACAGTTGAACCTCACTAAAAACGAACTGACGGGGACTTGAAAAGGTCGAGATCAATTTAAAGTCTTTGGAGAAGTTTAACTGTAATAGGTCTAAGTCAGAGTCGTGTTTAGGTTATATGTAGGCCCACTGTACATGTAGTAGACCAAATATAGCATTGTAAACATCCAGCACCCGTAGTCCTAAGCAAGCGAATTCCATTGTACAATTTTGCTTCCCACTTTTTACGATACTTAAGAATAAACTCTATTGAACTAAACAGAAAAGGGATATTATTGAATTATAAAACTAATTGAAAGATTACTTTAGCTCCTCCAACTTAACTATCTAAACCAGCGGTGGACACGAAATCTGAATTCGGGAGCACTACAACAACATGAACATGTTAGAGCAGCCGCTGCTCCCGGAGCCACTGCGTGCCCACCGCTGATCTAAACATATCTTAAGGTATTTTAAAAATCTTTCATTTATAATTTCTTTTTATTTTATAATCGCTTACGGTCTAGTTCATTTCAGCATAATCTTTACAGCTTTGGTTTAATATCAAGTTTACTATCATGTATTGCAAAAGAACATAATATAAGTAATATACTTTAGTTAATTAATTCGTTGATGATGACTTACCAAACTAAAATCAGGTAAATTTCCAGAATCAAAACAAACATTAGTTGGACATAAATAAATAATAATTGCAATTACGGCAGATTATGATAGCTGCATGGAAATACGCACTGGATAGCATCATTGTCAGGGATCAAGTCATTGTATTTCGATGCATTCCTAGCTGCCGTTACGTGTCTTTTTGCGCTTGAGTAGATTGAAGTCGCCGTATTTTATGTGATTGTCGGTCAGGAATGGCACGTAGAAGGCACGCAGTATTTTGTGCGATTTCTCCTGTATGAGGAATGGCAATGTCTTCATAATGGACCAGTCTTTGGTGCGCCTTGAATAGCTCGGCTCCAGTTCTGTGTATTTGCCCTCATCAAAGTCGATTAGAAAATGACATTGATCGTAGTCAAAGTACATATGCTCGTTCTCCAGATTTTGATCATTGAAATAGGGATGCACCACTTGAGTGGCATTGATTCCACCCTCGTAATAAGCGGGCAGCATGCCACGGAACTCGGATTTGAGGAAACGCAAACGGAAATTGCGAGCCGGAAAGAAGAAACTGCCCGGATATCGATGCCAATCCTTGCCAATGCATACATTATAAATTTCATCTGCGCGATACTGTGGCGTCGTCTTGAATTGATTGAGTTCCAGCATCAGATCCATGGGCGCATGATAGTTGCGATACAGAGCAAACACTCGCGATAGGCCCAACAAAGTGCTGGCGATCATCACGATAATGGCAATAAACATGCTGTGATCCAAATAGTGAATGCCCGATTTGATCTTGAAGACAAGCGACTTAAAGCGGAAGAAGATACGCTGATAGACATCCACAGTAATGGCCCCGCACAGGGATATCAACGGGTATACGGGAAATAGAAAGCGTTCCTCCTTGTGCGGCTGCGCAAAGAAGACCAACAGCCAAAGGTACAGCGGAGCCAGCGATATGTAACGCGGAAAGTTAAGCGTCGACTTGAACTTGGCCGGTACAATCAAATAGTCCATGACCAGCATGATGGGCAGCTGCAGAGCCAGCAACTGAAAGTAAACATGAGTTGTTAACATGATAAAGAAGAAAGGTAATCAGCAATGTCTTACCCAAATGATGTTGAAATTGAGGAAACCATTGATGATGTAGTAGGTCAGTGGCTCAGTGCCAAAGATGTTGGGTCCGTGGCTGGTAAATACATTGTACCAAACAATGTTGAGGGGCGCAAATGTGAGTTTGCCAAAGTAGCTGGTGTCGATGGCGATCATGGGCAGTGCAATCGTTGCACCGGAAATCAACGTCCATTGCACAAACGTGCGCCAATCGCGTTGCCGCAGCAAGAGTTCCAGCACCAGCGGCACACCAATAAGCGCTGCAAATGGCCAGCCGAGGAGCGCCGAGATGGCCGTAAAGAAGATGGCCAGACTGTAACGCTTCTGCCACCAGGCGGCCAATGCTGAGCAGCCAAAGTACATGGAGAACGAGGATGGCAACAACGCTGTGCTGGACACAAACATGCCCACACTGAACAGCTGAAAGATCAGCCATAGGCGACCAACATGAATGCCAAACTCCTGACATATGGATCTACAATACAATCAGATTCGTTAGTAGATTTACTTGCTATACATGCCACAGCACTTACTTGTACATGAAGCGTTCCATCACAGCACAGCCAAAGCCCAGCATACAACGTACCATATAAAAGATAAGGATCGGGCTCGGATTGAATATCTTTTGATAGATCCAGCCAGGCACGCCCTGGAGCAGCAGATATGTGTAGGAGCGTAGGCCGAATTGTGGACTGTACTCCCAGGTCTGCAGCCCATGTCCGTTGATGATGTAGTGCAGCGGCTCCCAGTAGTTGAAGGTCTCGTCACAGTCCGCAATGTACGCCCAAATGGCGCTGCAGAGACGCGCGCTGACAAACGTCTTGAAGGCCGTGTGAACACTTGGCATTATGGGATTGGGATTTGACTGCGTCTTGTCCGCTGACTGGGCAACAATCGACGATTGCTTGCTGCAAGGCATAACACATTAAAATAACACATTTTAATTTAATTTTTATTTACACACCGCTTCTCCTTCTTCTTGCCGTTGCCGGCTGCGATGTCGCCGGTAGTGTCTTTCTTGCCATTTAGACGTTTGGGTGGCTTCTTGGTCAGTATCTGGTTGTCAGCCTTGTTGGCATTGTAACGTGCCCGTGCCGCTGGCGGTGCCATTTCCTAGTCCGGCGTTTTCCACTCGATTTTCCGTAAAAATTGCCTGCAATAAGAAGCCAGCGTGTGAAATTTTTATCAGCTGTCAGCTGATGCAGTATTGACAGAAAAAACGAGTTGGCAGCTCTTATAAATGGTGTTAAAGATGTACAAGGTAAGCACAATGTGAGCTAATTTTTTATTATTGCAGCGTATCATCATTATCTAATATATCACATCATATAATATAATTCCCATACGGCTGCAATTTGTTTAAAAGTTAATAAAATAAAAAATATGCCGAAAAACTTTTAAATTAAAAAATAATGGGAAAAAAAGTTTGTTGTTTTGTTGTTTTTTTAGTTTTTCAACTTTTGTCCCTGTTTTCTTTGGCCGTTTTGTCTTTTTTTTTCGGAAAATATTTGGCATCACTGGCTCTATGACGTCACATGTTTGATTTATATGAAATTCCATTGCACTACCTTACTTTTTTGCTACCATTGTAGACATTTTGGCAACTCTACAGTCGCAGCTGTGCAGTTTTCATTTCGCAATTGCATTTTTTAGTTGCGGTTGCGCTTAAAAACAAACGGTCACAACATGTCTAAGGATGACAAGGAAAAGGTACAAATCATTGACAAGGACTTGGATCTGTCCAATGCAGGACGAGGCGTTTGGCTAGTGAAGGTGCCCAAATATATTGCACAGAAATGGGAAAAGGCACCATCGAACATGGACGTTGGCAAGCTGCGTATCAGCAAGACGCCCGGCCAGAAAGCGCAAGTGTCGCTTTCACTCACACCCGCTGTGCTGGCATTGGATCCCGATGAGAAAATTCCCACAGAGCATGTACTTGACGTGTCACAGGTGACAAAACAAACACTTGGCGTTTTCTCTCACATGGCCCCAACGGAGGTGGCTGCGGCTGCGGCGGCAGCGGCGGCTGCAGCCGGCAATGGTAAGGAGAATGGTTCAGGCGCGGCCGCTGCGACGTCAGACAGTGAGAAGCTGTATATGGAAGGGCGCATTGTCCAAAAGCTGGAGTGCCGTCCGATTGCCGACACTTGTTATATGAAACTGAAGCTAGACTCCATACGTAAGGCGTCGGAGCCCCAGCGGCGTGTGCAGCCCATTGACAAAATCGTACAAAATTATAAGCCAGTCAAGGATCATGCCCACAACGTAAGTCCACGTACTCAATATATTCTATTATTTGTAATACATTATCCATGTTTCAGATCGAGTATCGTGAACGAAAGAAGGCGGAGGGCAAAAAGGCACGCGATGATAAGAACGCTGTGATGGATATGCTATTCCATGCCTTTGAAAAGCATCAATACTATAACATTAAGGATCTGGTCAAGATAACCAATCAGCCCATTAGCTACCTGAAGGAAATACTTAAGGACGTCTGTGACTACAACATGAAAAATCCGCACAAGAACATGTGGGAGCTCAAAAAGGAATATCGCCACTACAAGACTGAAGAACAAAAGGACGAGGAGAAAGCGAAATCAGATGGCAGCGATTCTGAATAGTTTCTCATCTCATCCTATACACATTCAATCCAATACACTTACACTTTGTGCGTATTTAGTTAAGCGAAAAGTAAATCCAGCAGCATTTCTCTGCTCAAGTCGAACCATTAAACCATTTGTTGAATTATTTCCATTTCCCCAGCGAATATCAAACAAATAATTATAAGTTTTCAATGAATTTTTTCATTAGCATTTGGATGCGTTATTTCTTATACTAAAAAAAAAAATTATTTTTTGTTTGCACATTCATATGTATGTAAATATAAAGTGTTCTGTATCAGGTGTATAAGTATATGTAAAATGTATACGCTATTTACAAATTTTTATATGTTAAAAAAAAAAATTCGTTACACACTAGGAGATCAGGTACATGATTTTTTTTTTAGTACTATCAGCTCAATATGATTTCCAAAATATGTGTTTTATGATTGATTCTAGATTTCTACTATTCAAATCTTGTGTTTTTGAAAAAGTGTTAAATGGGTGAAAAATTATTAAATGGTTAAATCAAGAATATAAATGAATAAGGAGCAAATGAAAAAATATGAAAAATTATATAAAATGAAAAGGAAATTAATAAAATTGTAAAGCAAATGAAAAAAGAAAATAAAAATCAAAAAAAAACTAAAGCAAATGAAAAAATTATAAATCGAAAATTAAGAAACCATTGCGTCATTTCAAGCATAAGGAAATCGAGCTTAAATAATACTGCGTCAATAATTTTGGTCTAAACTACGTAACATTAAGTAGTGCTAAGGACTGGCAGTATAAAATGTAAAATAATAATTGCATCTCACATAAACATAACTTAAAAATTACTTTTGTACATATTCAAAAAAAAAAAAATAAAAAAAAAAGATATATTGATGCATCGCTGCATTTGTCAGTTTGTCAATTGGGCGGCCAGCGCAGCCGCTTAATTTTGACGTAAGCCTGTGGAAAGGGCTGAGCCCGCTGGAAAGTCTGCGGCTGCAATAAACATAATTCGCGCAATTAGAAAATTCCAAATTCGTTAGGCATACAGTACACTAAATGTCAAGGACTACTGGACGAGAATATCCAACTATTGTACAATAAATTCTACGAACGTCACGAACAGCATTCAATCCAACTACACATAGAGCTAAACATTGAGGCACACATTTAAACATTTAACAGACACAAGATCGCAGCAGGTCCTACTGCCAATGCTACGTGTTAGACACTAACGATGCTGGCAGCGATGATATGCCAGAGTCAGAATCCTCAGCACGTGCGCTTGACTTGGGCACCGGTTTAATAAGTCTCACTGTCTTTACTTTAACGGGTTGAACGCTTTCATTGAGCTCGGAATTGACCCGCTTGCAATTGACGGTTTTAGTTTCTGTCGGTTTCTTCGCTCCTGTCGCGTTACTACTTCGCATATTTCCAATATCATCCTCTGGATTCAGCTGCTTCCTCTCGGCGCTAATTAGTTTCATTTTAAACTGGTGCATCTCAATGGGTTTGCTTTTGTCCCGATTATCAATGTTGAGCGATACATTTCCCTGGTTTGTCTGCAATAAAATGATTAAGATAATTAACTGAATGATTGATTGATCCAATATGAATGCGGCATCTACCAGCAACAATGAGGACAACATGTAGCAACATAGTTTGGTTGCATCTTTATCCTCCAGCACATCCGCCAGAGTCGCCTCCCCATTCTGCTCCTGACATTTCCTGATAACCTCATCGTTTAGGTCCTGTATGCTAAAGTTCTGACGTTCATGCGCCGCCCCCAAAGTGGGTGCCAAACGGCGATGCCAGTCGATAATCTTAAGGATAAATATATGTCTTATTACTTGAAAATGATCCTTGGATTTGAATTTGATTTGATACTCACCTTCGCGTCCGTTTCCTCATCGATGCTGTTTGAACTTTTATTTATAACATAGCTTTCCTCATTTGGATCCTCGTCTGTAGCCTTTGCAACCAGGTCCAGTCCACTTGGCTCCAATTCCATGGGTGTTGAATCGAGTTCATTGTCTAGTTGCCTCAATGATGTGTCATTTTCCTCCAGCGCATTATTTGCATCGCTTTGATTCATTATTGTTGTGTCCAATTCTGGAATCTCTGGCAATGTCACGTCCTCTTCGACTTGCTGTGATGCCCTGACTTGCTGAATTTCTTCTATTGCACTTCGATTTGTGCCCTCATCAATATTAATATCTGCATCTGTTGTTAGCTTAGCCGATTCCGCTCTCAGTTCCGCTGGATCGATGCCAGAGTCAAGGGTGAGTCGTCTAAAGCCCAGAAAGTCTATATCCAGACAGAGGCAGAGAATGAATGCGAGGAATGATAATGATAATGAGTATGATACTTACTTTGATCCGAATCAAATTCAGACTCCAATGATAAAAGCGGAAGATTGTCAAGAGATGATACTGAATGCGCTGGCGAGGTTGGGGCCACAGCTTTAGGGGCCGCCCTTGGTTCTCTTGGTTCAGTTACTCGCTTCGTGGGCAGACGCTACAATAGAAATTTTACAGATGAGATGTTAAAGTAAATGAGAGCTCGATAGTATTACCGCTTCCTTGAACAGACTGAATTCTTTGGGCAGCTTGAAGAGACATTCTCGTCGCAGCTTCTTTTGTGGAATCTGCAACATGTTCAGTTTAATATCGTAGCGCACCTCGCGCGGCACATCCACAATCTCCTCGAGCGGTTCATTGATGCCGCTGAGGGCCAGAAGTTCCGCGTCAATGCGTACACTGAGGTTGGCTTTGTCGGGCACACCCGGGAGAATGTCATGCACCATGACCTTGGGCGACAGCGACTGGAGACGCTGCTCATCGATATTATCTGGAAGAACAACACCCTCATCATCATCAGATTGAGCTGCACAACATTTGAATGCAGCAGGCACAGCAAACGAAATACATACAAAAAGTAAAAACAAAATAAAACAAAGTAGGTGAGTCAAATGTGTCTACAAATAGAAAAAGATTAACAAAAAACTTAGCCTGATTTCGTGCGACGCGTCCACTTAAAAACTGCGTGCATTTTAGTTTACCTGTGCACATCATATCGCTCAAATCTTCCATGCCAAGACCCGAATCAATCTGTAGGTTGAGGGAAGAAGCGCCCTCCTTATCAACGGGCAGATTCAATTGTGAGTCCAATAGTTGACTGGACTCGTTGTTTGCCAGCGTGCTGCACAAGACGGGCTCATCCATTTGGCTGTCATCGAGGACCACTTCAGCAGATGTCTCCGCCAGTGCCAAGGCCTTGAGCGGATCACTCAGCACCGAGTCCACAGAGATTTGTGCGAGTAACGATTCTCTCCTCGTTGCTTCTGGGTCCATATCACTTTTATCCTCCTCACCTCCGTCTGTATGCCTTCTTTTATTTGGCGGCTCTTCCGTGTCTTCCAGCATTCGCTTCTGTAACTCCTCATCCACATGCACTCGTTTGGCCTTTACTTCCGCCTCAAATTCCATTGCGCGCTTCTGTCCCGCTTTATCACCATAGCGTGAGGCCAGCATTTGATTCTCCAGCGCTATATATTCATCCAGATACTCCCTGTTGGTCATATTCTCGTTCAATGTTTCCGACACGTCCACCTGATTCGTATTCACATATTCCTTGATCAAACTGAGACGCTCGAATGGAATGTCCGGCAGCAGGGTATTGTATCTGGGCTCCGGATGGTACGTAAACAGCTTGTAGTTCTTTTTATCATCCTGCTCATAGGGATTATCGGGGTCTATGATGGGCTCGTGTTCCCACAGCTTGGCTGGCGTATGCTCCTGATACAAGTGCTCTATTGTCCGATTTCGATTCTTATTTGTCTCAAATCCCGCCCGACTGAAGCGCTTCTCATCCGACATTGTTTTGAACTTCCTCGGTTCCATCTTATAGCTAAACGGATCGAATTCCATTTGCGTTAGCTTCTTGGTGCGACGCTTGCGCGGCTCCGTCGGCTTTTTAGCCTCATTTGTATTGCTGTTTAGAGAAACAGAGTTGAAAAGAACATTGGTTTGTAGCAGAGACTGTAATCATTATAAGTGTTAATAAACATTTTTGTAATAATTATTAATTTCGAGTTTTATAGATTTTCTCACAAAATAATGATTAATTTTAAGTTATACTTTAATTTTAAACGAATAATCATTATTTTTAAGCAATAAAATAAAACTTAAAGAATAATCATTATTCATGAGTTTTATTTTTTGCTCAAAATAAAACTCAAGTTGTAATTTCGACATTTTCATAGGGTATAAGGACAAAGATTATATATATATGTATGTACATTAGAGTGTCAAAATCGTAATCTACGACGAATCCTAAGAAGATTTGCCCAAGAAACTATGGGTCTAAAGTCAAAATCGAGCTTCCGATTTTTAGCGTGAAATATGGGAAATCGTATGAAAAGTCAAAAATTATCATAATTTCTCGTCAAAAATCGGAAGCTCGATTTTGACTTTAGATCCATGGTTTCTTGGGCAAATCTTCTTAGAATTCGTCGTAGATTGCGATTTTGACAACCGCTTGAAATCGAAAAAAATTGACCCACTCTAATGTACATATATTCCTAGGCAATAATCCAAAACAAACTACAGTCGAACTTCCCTAACTCGAATCACCATTATCCACGAAAAAATTCGAGTTAGGGAGACTTCGAGTTAGGGAAGTAGAATTGCATGAAATTTGCCCAGTATTGCCACTCGATTTTGTTCGAGTTATAGAAACTTCGAGTTAGGGAAGTTCGAGTTAGGGAAGTTCGACATATATAAAAAATCCATTAAAAAAATTTCTTGTGGAGAGCATCAAATTAAGCTTTGTCGAAATTACAGCTTGTTTTATTTTAAGCAACAAATAAAACTCCTGAAATAATGATCATTCCTTAAGTTTTATTATTTTGCTCAAAAATAATGATTATTGGTTGAGTAGTAAAGTATAACTTAAAATTAATCATTATTTTGTAAGCAAATCTATAAAATTAAAAAGTGATTGATTTTTCGATTACAAAAAAAAATCATTTTTTGCAGTCCCTGGTTTATAGCTAAAAAATAATCATTAAATTTTAATACACAATGCAACAAAATTTGAAAAAATCTTTTTTTATTATATTGTATACTGATAAAAATAAAGTCATTAACATTAAGTTTGAAGCAATCCAGAAAAATGTGCGAGGAAAAGGAAGTGAGCCGGTGAATGTGATTGTGAGTAGAATGACAGAATCGCCGATAAGCGTTCGCATGATAAAGAAACTAGTGGGCAGGGCTACACTCGAGCGAACCCGACTGTGAGAAACCCTGTACATATATTAAATATTAAGATTTTGATAAAAATTATGATAATCGATTCGTAATAATTTCGATATGCATTTTTTTATAATTTCGATCTGTTTCTTTATACAGAAAGGCGGACAGACTTTTGATGATTACAAATAGTTAATGTATATACTTTATGCAAACTGCCACTCCCTCTTCTGACTGTTACACACATATGCCCAAACTCATAACACACTCGGCACAGGGTATAAAAATAAAATGCAGCAGACAGCATGGCGACGACGAATGAATCAAGAATGACAACTCTTACTGTTATTTTAACTTACCCGTTATTGTTGTTGTTCTCAGCCTTTTTTGGATCTGCAATGAGCAGCGCTGCGATCTGTTGCTCCACCACTTGATACATGAGCTCCACACGGTCTCCATAGATTTTGCTACAATATTGCAGCACGTTACCCGCAGCAGCAACAATCGAACGACGCGGCACTGTCGGACAGGAGACTTGACGCAAGAACTCATCCATGTACTAAAAGAAAGTGCTATTAGTATTTAGTTTAGTGTGTAAATTCACTAATGATACTTACATAGCTCAGTGAAAGCCGTAGATCGGTTGAGAAATCCGTATTCTTGGAGACCTCCTCCAGCAGCAGCAGCAGTGTTGACAGGCTGGGAGACTCATTATAGGCTAGAATGGATTTGGCCACATTGGTGCCGGGCCTACTATTTGCAATTTCCCGAAGATTTCTCTTCACATCACTGGAACTGGCATAATCTGTAAATAGACATAAATCATGATTTGTTTATCTTTTGTTATTTTTTATTTGTGTTGCTTCTTTTTGTTTGGCGAGTTGTATATATCGCATGTAAATTAAAATAGCGCTGACTTAATCACCATAACATGTGCCCGCGTCTTGGCTTAGCCTCAGCCCCGGGCGCTGCGAGTTCATCTCAAGAGAGCACAAAAGCAACTGACCAAGAGCAGAAGAGCCAATACGATCTTTTCATTCACAACGCACCAACAACAACACGTGTGTACACACAAGCACATACACACACTCATTAACACACACTAGACAAGCCTATATGAATATTTGTACGTAGTATGTAACGCAAAACTGGCGCCACATTCATAAAATGCATTTTAACACTCACCGTCTTCATTATCCGAGTCCATTTTACTGTTCCTTTAACGGTGATAACGAATACTAAAAACAAACAATTACAGTTTGTATATTTTTTCCGGAATTGTGTGCATGCTTCTCAATATACATACATACACATACACAAACACAAACACAGCGTAACATGAGGCACGCCAACCGTTGCGGCGTCAAAAATGGTGGCACTAAATTGTTTCACTTGCTGCAAAATATGAAAATTAGTATTTCTAAATTATTTTCATTTATATTTTCTATTTAAGAAATTAGAAATGGCGCGAACCTTGTTTTCTACTCAATTAGCTCTATATATGCATCTTATGTACTTACGATTTTGTTTTGCTCTCTCACTTTCCGACGCAGAAATTTACTCACAGGGCTGAAATGGTATGTATCTCAAACCGCAATAACGCGAAATGAACTAGTGCATCATGCGATAGGTTTTACATGATCTGGTCACACTTTTAATATCTTTTCCAAAGATCTGAAGCTTTTTTAAAATCGAGACTAAAGCCTAGTACCGACGTGAGATAAATTTTTTGCGGCGGAAAATGCTCAAATTTCGCTGTCGACGAGCGTAAAGACAGTGTTGTCAACGCAAAACGAAAAAATAACATAAAATGGAATGGTGACTCTTTGCGTCAGCAGCGGTTTATTTTAAATATGAACATGCAGAACTGATTTGCAAAAAAGAGGAGAGAATAGGCAATGAAAAATGTATATTAATGTTAATAGAGGACAAATATGCGATGGCACGCAAGCACAGCGGGTATTTGGTGAACCCACCGGCTTAGAACTTTTTACGCGGATTCTCCCTCTAAATTAATGAAAAAATACAAATATTGGCCTCTTTTTCACCTCGTTAATCAGCAGAATTTTGTATGCTGTTTCAAAAAGAGTCAATCTGCTGTTTTTTGATAATTTTCCGGTCATTTCGTTTGAGTTATTGTGAGAGAGTGAGATAGATAGATAGCGAAACTCTAAACAGTTCAATGTTTCGCTGGGCCAGTCGGCTATTTCAAACAGTGCTGGAAAACGCCCGTTCCTTATCTGGCAACTCCGTTTTTAGTTTCAGTTTAGTTTACGTCCGGACCGACAAGCGGAGATAAATGTCGTCTTCTTCTTTTTCACTTTACGCTAGCGTTTTTTTATATGGAGTTTGACTTACGCTACGCCTTTTATCTCACGTCGGTACTAGGCTTAAAAGTAATATGACTGAACGATGATGTAAAATAAATAATTAATAAAAACCTTTGCTTTCCTTTCCTTTTATAAACAAAAATAAAATGAATTCAATATTTAAAATTAAATAAATGTACAATTTAGAACTAATAAAATTGAACGTGAATTAAAATTCAAATAGTACTTGTTTCAAAAGTTTAAGTAATAATTAAATATGTGTAATATTATTAAATCATTTAATATTTCAAATAGAGCGATTCTCGACTCCAGTTCGATGACACGCACTCAATGCAACTCTGATGTACATGGTTGCGTGTGTGTAGACTTTTACTCAGTTTGGCGTTTCACAACAAGTCTCCAATTTCTTTTCGGTATCAAAAACTAAGTGCTCAACATGGGTCGTATGCACGCTCCTGGGTAAAATATGCTTATAATTGTTAAATTAGCAAGAATTCATTGCTTAATGTGCCTGCCTAATGTACCAAACTGATTGCAATATTGTTGTTACGGAAAACGGGTCATGAAGGCAAGCACATGTTGCCAACGAAAACACTTGCTGTTGTTGTTGTTGTTGTCGTCACTCACCCAGCAATTCTAACTGTATCATCATTTATTTGCAGCAAGGGTATTTCCCAATCAGCTCTCCCCTACAGACGTACGGTTCCGTCGTGGCTGAAACTTAACGCTGAGGATGTCAAGGATCAGATCAAGAAACTTGGCAAGAAGGGTCTGACACCCTCGAAAATTGGTATTATTGTTTGTTTACTATTTGAGGTTATGTTTGCTGAGGCTCCATTAAACTATATTTTAGGTATCATTCTGCGTGATTCCCATGGCGTGGCCCAGGTGCGTTTCGTGAACGGCAACAAAATCCTGCGCATCATGAAAGCGGTTGGCTTGAAGCCCGACATTCCCGAGGATCTGTACCACATGATCAAGAAGGCCGTCGCCATCCGCAAGCATTTGGAGCGCAGCCGCAAGGACAAGGACGGCAAGTTCCGCCTGATTCTGGTGGAGTCCAGAATTCACCGTCTGGCGCGCTATTACAAAACCAAGAGCGTTCTGGCACCGAACTGGAAATACGAATCCAGCACAGCTTCCGCTCTGGTTGCCTAATTCTGGCAGTGGATTTTTACACCAACTGAAATAAACACAACAAAACCGGATTAAATCGATTTTATATTGTTTACAAAACTGTTATTGTTTATTCGACTTTTTTGGGCCGTGAATTGGAAATGCGTAAGCACAGAATGTTTTCGAAATCTGAATTACCTTTAATCTTGCTGAAACTAGGAATGGAATGCAACAATTCAATTAATGTTTGACAAAATTTATCTAATAAATAATAAGGGTATTTTTATCTTTGTTCTGATAAAATTAAAGGAAAGTGCACGATTGCCACTTAAAAATATCTGATTGAGCCAATAACAAACCAAAAATTCATTTCATTAAATATAAAATATTTCGTTCACAAACACTTAAAGCAAAAACACATTCACATTTTCATCTTAATTAAGTTAATAGTGGGATTCCGGTAAACGCTTTTGATTTGCTTTTGATTTTGCAGTCAGCTGTTCACAGCTGCTCCATACAAAATGTTCAGTGTGCCCAGAGCAAATCAGGGAAATGTGGTCTTACTAATTGATTTCGAAAAATCAGCTCTGAGACTGATTTTTTTTTCATTTTGATTTGGTTTCGAACAGCTGTGTGACATTTGGTTGGTGTTTGTTTGCATTGTAAATCTACGAATATTCAATAAAAACATATTCGATGACTTTCTTTTGGCATTTTGTGCACTATGCCCATTTTTGTATACTTTTTAGTTGTCAATTAGCTGTTCGCCCAGGCTGTCAGCTGTTCACGAAATCAAAAAATAATCAGTGTGCAAAAAGGGTCGTTCCGTCAACTGATTTATATTTGGCTAAAAATAATCAAAAGCAAATCAAAAACGTTTACCGGAATCCCACTAATGTTTGACAAAATTTATCTAATTAATATTTAGCTTTGTTCTGTTAAATTAAAGGAAAGTGCAAAACAAAAAATGAGTCAAATTGACTAAAAAAGAGTCAAAACTATTTTTGCATTTAATTTAATAACAAATATTTTGTTCACAAACACTTAAAGCAATAACACATACCCAGTAAAACCTGGATGTTTCCAAAACCTACTATTTTCCATGTTCAATTTCCGACTAGAACTAGTTCCCAAATCTGACTCTTCCCTTTCGTTTTTATATAGGGGCGAGACAGGAATAGAACTAGGTTTTTAGAATCTACTTTGGAAGGGGCTCTGTTATTGCACTGCTAACTAACATTTCTGTTTCCTATATTGATTTCCAAAATCTACTGTCCAGAATGTGGAAAAAGAAGGCAGAACGGAAGGTTCCTTTTGAAAGGTATTTACCAGGAATGTATTCCATAATTTAGTAATAAAGTTATTAAATTAAAATAAATATGTTCTTCAAACCTAATCTGATAAAAAAAATGGCCAAATCGAAAAATAAAGTGCCATTATTGCGTCAACAGGAAAAAAAGCCAGTTTTGGCGCAAAAACGCCAATTGTGGCAGTCGTGGGAAAGTGTGACCAGACCTCATTTTTAATTTGGTATATTTTAGTACCAAAGTGACGCTTGCGGCAGCTAATGAAATTTGTGAGTGTTTTTAAATTAAAATGGATTTGGAAGATATTATCGCAATACATTTGGAGGCGATTGAAGTGATTTTAAATCATATACTTTACATTCGCGGCGTTTATCCCACACAAATCTTCAAGAAACGACGTGTCTACAATACACCCGTATTTATAGCGTCCTTTCCGGCATTAAATTGTTATCTCGGGAATGTGCTGAAGACAGTGAAGCAAATGTTGATGAACCAGGCGCAAGAATTGAAGCTGGAAGTCATTATATATGGAGACGAGAGCGATCACAGGGAAAGCTACGTGCTGGAGATGCTGCCAGTGGTGGCGCAAGATCAAAACCAAGATCAGTATCTGCTAGAATTCGAGCAACAATTGCGATCCGCACTTTACAAATTGGCGGAGCGAGTTAAAAAGCTGCCAAAACTGGAGAAGTCTGTTAAGTTTAAGGTGCACATACACACCACACAGACGACCTTCAACCGCCTCAGTCACGATGCACAGTACCAGGAGTTTCCCTGGCTGCAGACAGACGCAAATTCAGAGCCGGCAGAGTCTCGGATATTTTCGCTTTTGCCGCTGGCAACGGTTCACAAAGTGGGATTGAAAATGCAGGCACAGATCTTTACGTGTTAGAAGTATCTACGATTTTATATTAAGTATTGTAATGTGTGAATAAATCAACTACTTTCTAGAGCAGTCCCTGTCGCTTCAAGTCCTCGAAAGTCTTGCGATTGACGACGTTGCCCAGCGAGTCCTCGAACTCCTCCTCCTGGTCCGCCACCCAGCGTTCGCTCTGCTTCTGCGACTTGAGTTTCTCCCACAACGTGATGGCGTCCTCGATCTGCGTGACGTTCGCGAAATGCGCCGTATTCGGAATGCCCAGGCAGCGCATTCCGTGGGCGTGTCGCCACTCGGCAAAGTGCCGTTGGAACGCCTTCGGTCCCTTGTATGTGAAGTTGCCACAAATCTCGCAGTTGTAGCTGATATTCAGGCCGTGCAGCTTGTACAGCCAGTATGGGATGGGCTTGCCGTCCCAGCCGAGCGGCAAGTTCTTGGGATTGAACGGAACGTCGTCGGCATCCGGATCGTCGTCGTTATCCGACTCGCTGGCCTCCGCATCGCTGTCATCCCGCTCCCCGCCGGTTCGGGCCTGTTTCCGTTGGACATTCTCCTTGGTCGCCGCCCGTTGTTCCGACAGCAGCTCGGCGTATTTATAGAGAAGCGCTTCCAGCTGGGCAATGTCCTTGTTTCGCTCGTTCTCACGCGTCTGTGCGTTGGCTGTTTTCGTTGTTGGCTTCTTGGCCATGAGAGCTGGGTCCAAGGTACTCTTGCCCTTGGTCGTGAACAGGCGTTGCGCTCGCTCCTCCAAGGTGCCGCCACACTTGAGACCCAAGGCGACCAAGCCCGACTTCAGACGATCCAAACCCAGAGAGGCCAACTCCTCCCAGCTGGAGAATGCGGACAAATCCAAGTGGGCACCCGTATTCGCGAGAGCCGATTCCGTCTCCTTCAGCGACCAGCCGGGGAATGTGCCCTGCAGCCACTGGCGCTGGAACTCGAGCTCCACTTTGACCAGCTCACTCTCCAGATCCAGCAGCGGCTGAATACGCTGAACAAAGCTGTGTAGGTAGTGGTTGAGTGTCTCAATATACCTGCGATACTCGCGATTCTTACGCTCACGCGGCATGTCGAACACATGATCGAAGGACATCAGATACGTGATGTAGTCCAACTTCTCGACGCCACGCAGATTCAAGTAGAGTTCGTAGCACTCGTTCAAGTCCAAATACCGACCGCCGCCCTCCTCGTCGGTGAACTCCACCAGGGCGCTCATCTCCTCGGGATTGTTATACACCTTGATCATTTCCTCAAACTCCACGGAAAGTGGAACGCTGACCTCAGCTGGATGGGATTTGTAGAACTGTTTGATTTGCTTCAAGCGCGCATAGAACTCGTTGAACTCATTTGGTCCCGATAGAGCGGCAATCTCAGCCTTGCGCTCGTTGTCCTTGTCCTCGTACAGGTCGCGCAGCTGTGTGGTGGCCTGGTGATGCAGCTCCATCAGATACTTTAGCCGGTGCTCACTGTGGATGCGCTCCTTCTCGCCGGCCTTTTTCGTCGCATGCTCGTCCACCATCAGCTTGACCAGACGCTCACGCTCCTCATGGTATCGACGCTGCTGCTCCAGGAGCGTCTCCATTTTGCAGTTCTATTCAATAGTATTTTACTTTATTAAAAATAATTTTTCGCAAAAAAAGCGTGTGTGTATACTAGAGATGTACATTAACAGCGATAAGCGATATCGATGCAATTTTATTGCACTAAAAAGGGGCTGCCACCTTTTGTGGACATCGATACTTTCAAAACAAACTTGGCAACAAATTATATTGAATTAAGTTTAAGCAATTGCTTAATGTATTCATTTTGGTTATAATAAATTATTCAATTTAATTCAAATTTATATTTAATTAAGGATCATCTCTCTGGGGTGATTTGTTATGAATAACTTGAACGTCATTTTAGGAAATGTACCATTTTCACGGTACCAATGTTGGTTGCCCAAGTTTCACCTCCTGTTCTGTGACATGAAAATACGCCACCTATGGGTTTTATTTCAAAGTAAAACTGTACCCTGATAGTTTTGAAACTCGACCTTGACTCACGAAATCAGTGAAATGCACAAATATCGATAGGAAATTGGTCCCATGTCATTTCTCTAATAAAATTAATTATTTTAAAAAAATTATTACAAAATTTGTATTTACAAATTCAAAAAACCAACAAAATACAAAATTTTGTAAAATAATTAAGTTCAATCTAAAATTAATTTTGTGCATTTCTCTCTTCGCGTGGCGAAGTTAATTTAAAAATACTGGAAAAAATCTTAAAAATTCTAAAAAAAAAATTCAACAAAGTTCTGGTAAAATTTTCAAAATTCTAGCTTCAAAATTAAGAAAGTTCCACTATTATGTCGTGAAAAAACTTCGCACTTTTGAAAGCGAAAAGTGGGGCCCAGAGGCCGCCAGCTTTTTTTTTTTGGCAGACTTTGCCAGGGCTGCCACCTTTTTTAAGTCAGGGCTGCCACATGTTTTTTTTTAACCGTCAGGCAGCTTCTTTACGCAAAAGCAAATCATATGATCGATTCAGTGAAAATTTCAGACGACGGGCAGAATCCACTCAAACTGCAAGTAAATTTTCGTTCCGTTTTTTCTCGTGCTGGCTATAAATTATTTGTACCTTTCCTAACGGATTGTATAATAAATAAATTCATTATTAAGTTTAAACCATTTCAGGCACGGTAGTACGTAAATTCCTTCGGAACTATTGAATTTTCCTTTCGATTTTGTGCAAGTGAGAAAAATCAGACAAGATGGCTTTGAGCGATGCTGATGTACAAAAACAGGTAAGAAAAACAAGTGTAAAGCTTAACATAATTAATGCAGGACAGATTTACAGACTTTGGCAATCCAAGTCCCAAAAGTTTTTCCAAGTAAACATAGTTTCAATGCCACAGATTCGGGTAGCAAGAAGACGTCGAAGTCATGGGATTCTCGCGCAGTCATGTGAATTTTACGGGCCACTTTTTCAGTTGCTTTATATGAATATATTTAATTCCCGTTGAAGTTAAACGCAATACAAGTGTATTAAGTGCTGAGCGTGTGCTCGTTCTCCAAACTAAATGGCAAATATGTTTGCCATTGTGGGTGGGAAAAAAAAAATATAATTGAAATTTTACAGAAAAAGTTAAAATGCTTATTGGTCATGTGACACGCACTACACTTGTGACAATGTGTTGAAGCGAGACGGCTATCACGGCAAAGGCCCTATTGCCGACACTGTCACACGACTGGGCTGCTAATGCGCTTGCTTTGCGTTATCAATGGCACTGAATAATTTTAAGTAAAAAGTAAAAACACATAATAAATGCATATTTGATATTGGCAACGTAATTGTTTGCCAGAGACTAGCGGCTGATGAGACTTAGCTACTGCGGTTAATGTGATACACTGTACAATTTGTCTAATCATGTGATTAATATGAAGTGCAAATTATGCATTAGGTTTGTTTTTTAAATGCGAACTTAAATAATGTTGTGGCTTAATAACTGATTGATGATTTATATTATCCAATTTGCAGATCAAACATATGATGGCATTCATTGAGCAGGAGGCCAATGAAAAAGCCGAGGAGATCGATGCCAAAGCCGAGGAAGAGTTCAATATTGAGAAGGGACGTCTCGTGCAGCAGCAGCGTCTCAAGATTATGGAGTACTACGAGAAGAAGGAGAAACAGGTTGAGCTGCAGAAGAAAATCCAGTCCTCAAATATGCTCAATCAGGCTCGCTTGAAGGTCTGTATTTCATCGCGTTTATATCGTATCCTTAACATTGGTTATTACACACACACATACAACTATCAACAGGTGCTTAAAGTGCGCGAGGATCATGTGGGCAGTGTGCTGGATGATGCACGCAAACGTCTCGGTGAAGTCACCAAGAACGAGGCCGAGTACAAGGAAATCTTAAGCAAACTGATTGTCCAGGGCCTGTATCAGGTGATGGAACCCAAAGTGAACCTACGCTGCCGCCAAGTCGATGTACCTCTGGTTCGGTCTGTTCTTCAGTCATCCATTGAGCAGTACAAAGCCGCCATGAAGCAGGATGTTGAGCTCTTCGTTGACGAGAGAGAATTCCTGAATGCGGATACCTGTGGAGGTGTCGAGTTGTTGGCCTTGAACGGACGCATTAAGGTTCGTACTAAACTGTTTATTCCGCTAGAAAATCGAACTAATTTAAATCAAACTTCTTATAGGTACCAAATACCCTGGAGTCCAGATTAGAATTGATTTCCCAGCAACTTGTGCCAGAAATACGTAACGCCCTGTTCGGTCGCAACGTTAATCGCAAATTTACCGATTAAATTTGTCTTTAAGTGCAAAATCAACAACAATAACACAAATACAACAAATTTAAAAACCAATAAGAAAAGTTCAAGCTTATAACATCAATAGGAAACAGCCACTAGATGGATGCAAAGAATCCCATTCTCTTGAACTAATTTAAACAAAATTGTGTCTATTAATTATAATTATTATTGCCGTTGTCTTTTTATAGTGAAACCGAGAAGAAGAACCTTTGGTCAGATATGTATGTAGGATACGCATATATGAGTTCAAAATACATGTACTTACATATTTGCCAGGAAAGAAAAATACTTACAATATATTTTAGAGAATATTTCAACAGCAGGTTCGAAGTGCATTCAAAATCCGTCAAAAGAGTTTGTTAAAGTTTGTTTTTATGAACTAACCGGCGTTAACAATATTAAGCTAATCATAATAACATTCCTCAAAACATTTTTCGAACCGTTTTCTTTTTTAGTTACATACAAATGTCGATGCGAATGCATCTTTGCAATATATTTTGTAATATTATCTTTTGTTTTTGTCCACTTCTCTGTAACTTTTGTTGTATATTTTTTTTGTTTAATTATTCGATTACTGTTTAATTTTTGTTATCCTATTTAGAAATGTTATTGATATATATTCAAAAAAAAAATGCAATGTGCGGTGCAGCGGTTAGACACACGTGCCACTTGCAAGCTGCACGGGCGCACAACCAGCATTATTATCCCCGTCCCACCGAAATTTCATTGCCATAATTTCGCTGGCTCGTCGGTAATGTGCGCCTGTGCACTTGCAACTGGCACACTGTATAGATCCACCAATTAAACATATAATGTCTGTTGTTGATCGAAAGAAAATATGTACACAGTTAACAAATGCACGCGATATCAGTTCATGAAGTATTGCCAAGTGGCCAAGTAGCTAAATTTGTTCAAATATATATATATAAACATAAAATGCCCTAATGTTTTACCTGCTTCCAATTCCAAATCATATAAAACATATATAAATATATATACATACATATAATTAAATAAATAATAAAAAGGAAATTAGTTGTAACAATTTATGTAGCTGCTGCTGACGCCGCACATTCGCACATTTAACGCACGTTCATATATCTGGCTCTTGAAAACAAACACATTATTGTATTTAAATGTTTGCGTGTTCATAAAGAAAAGTAACTACCAATTTAGCATACAATAAAAAAACCAATAGCATATGCATTATTACATACATATTTATATAACATCGAGTAAAATGAATTATAAATGCAACAAAATTACTTTTAAACTTAAACAAAATTTATGTTGAATAAAAACAGTATTTCCAAAAACAAAATAAAAACAATTCTACTTAATTCTGTCGTTCAACTTTGATAGCTTCATGGAAATCAAATTGGAATTGAGAAAGTATACAATACTTTGTGATGTCCATAAAAATAAAATAGGAAATAGCCTTTGAGTGGGTTAATATAGTAATGAATAACCCTTTAACAAATACCTCATCCTAACTAGTCGGATAAAGATAGTGCTTACTGGAATACAGGATATGCAAAAGTTTTCATCTGTGATTTTTAATTCATTCATTTTAAATTTGGAAAACTTATGTGAAACTCCGCTAAACTGAGCTGGCTGTTGTAATAGATCAGATATAGAATAGAAATCAGGTTTGACGGGAAATCTTAGACTATAAATCGTTGAGCATTTGAAGCGCTTTTAATACCCTCTCCCTCTTTATAACCTCGCATAACATTGCCTTAATATTTCGTAGTTTCTTTGCTGTTGATACAACATAATTAAAACGACTTGTTTCGGGTTTTACTTTTGTTTTATTTGTATATATTAATATATGTATACATATTTTGTTTTCCATGCAATTTGCCTTTTTTTTTTATATCATATTTCACCCCCACTTCAGTTGAGATGTTTGGTCTCCCAAGACATGTGTGTTTTATGTTTTTCATCTATTTAAAGATGCTCCGCCAATTAGGTCTTTGTTATTCTCATTTGTCAAAGTCAAGTACATATATAAATTGTTTGTCGATGCATTTTTGTTATTTCCTGACCATTTAAATTTAAAATCATTTTCTATTGATTTCAAATTAAGAAATTACATTGAATGTGATTTTCGTGGCTCAAATGCTACTAAAGTAACAGTATATATATATATATATGCATGTATAGAGGGCAAAACACACACACACACATATATAACAACGTGATTAGATTATAAACAATTTATACACTTTGTTTTTGTTTGTTTTTTGTTTTTTTTTTGGTTGATGGAATTCACTTAATATTGATCAAAATTAATAAATTTAACAATTTTAAGTGCACATTTTAAAATGAAGAAATCAGTTTTATGGGAAAATAATTTAAACTGTGTACATTAAATTTCGAATTTTGCGGCTTGGCTCTCTTTCACTCTCCTCTCTGCTCTATTTCAACGTTTCAGAGTGCATGGGTCTTGTTAACATCTAGGAAAAGTATTCCAAACGGGAGTGTAGTTCGGTTGGCTGTTGTTGAATGCGAAATATAATGATGGTTGTTGTGGCGATGGCGATATTGGACCATTTTATTCGCCTATCTTTGCCTCATCCTCCGACTCAGATTCTGTAAATTTATAAAAAGAACATTAAATATGTTAGCTAAATTACATACTTCAAACGTTGTGAGACAATGCGTTTGTCCGAACGATTATTGGCCAAATGTAACTATGATTTTATCAGTTATATGGACACCCAATCATTCATTTGCTCTAGCATACTTTATATTAATGTTGATTTACCCATTGTTAGAGTATACATTTTATATTAATTGTAGAGTATGCAGACGTAAAACGTACTTTCCAAAGGAGTCGGCTTATCCGAACAATTATTGGCCAAATGTAACTATGATTATCAAGTTATATGGACACCCAATCGTTCTTTTGCTCTAGCATTTTATCATAAAGTTCTATAAGATTCATTTTAAAACTCAAAAACTTGAAAAAAGAGAAATTGCATAGTAAAAACGAATGTTAACAATTGTCCAGGTTTTCATTGGCCTGCGAAGTTCATGGAAATGAAGACAGCGAGGCAAGCAAAAAACCAAATTGCTTTTGCAATTATGTACAAAGTTTTTGCCATGCAGAGACAAGACCTTTCTCAATAATTGCCAAACTTGTTGCTGGTTAGAAAAAATAGTATTTGCATAGTGAAAACCAGCGGTGGGCACGCAGTGGCTCCGGGAGCAGCGACTGGTCCCAACTGGTGAAAACTAATGTTAACAATTGTCCAGGTTTTCATTGGCCTGCGAAGTTCATGGAAATGAAGACAGCGAGGCAAGCAAAAAACCAAATTGCTCTTGCAAATATAAACAAAGTTTTTGCCATGCAGAGACAAGACCTTTCTCAATAATTGCCAGAATTGTTGGTAGAAAAGCGAAATGAATACTAACCCTCTTCGGCGGATTGCAGCCATTCGACGAATTTTCGCATTTGCTCAAGGAAATGCATCTTGCCCTTATTGGAGTGTCCGTCCTTGTACCAGCGCAAGATTATTTCCTCGGACAATACTTCAGTTTTGTAGAATAGCAAGATGATCTTTTGGAAAGCCTTCATGAAATTCATGTTCTCATAGCAGAACTCTTGCACTTTCAATATCAATGCCAATTCCGAACGATCCGTGGAGGCAAAGGCCTGCAATAATGTGCAGTAGCCTTTAAGATGACGAACCGCTTGATCTGTGACAAGCTCCTCCTTTTTGTTCCATTCTCCCAACGACATGATAGTGG
The DNA here is from genome assembly GCA_037043495.1 of Drosophila recens. NCBI lineage: Eukaryota > Metazoa > Arthropoda > Insecta > Diptera > Drosophilidae > Drosophila > Drosophila recens. Next base: position 8,293 of record JBAMBJ010001127.1, on the reverse strand, counting down.
ACCAAATCTATTAATTCAAACAAAATCAATAGAATGAGCGCTGAAACATAGTTGAAAAGATATTAAGAACTTACAATCGAAATTATCTCATGATCAGGAATGTTGGTGCGTAGTGCAAACTCTTTGATATCTGCAGTTATTTCACTATGAGCCTTCTCGTCGTTAATATCATCGATGAGGGTCTGCTGGAGCTCACGTTTGGCCTCTTGGCTGGCCTGTGCCTTATGCAATTTAATTATCTCATTGAGTTCTTTGTCAAGAAAAACTTGTTTAAAATATTCCTCAGTACGTTTGTTTGGTGGGAAAAAGTCCATAAGTCTGTGTGGAAATAAATTAAATAATTGAATTAATTTACATCATCAATAAAAGGTATTGATTGGTCTATTGTTATTGTACGAAATGAAATGTGCACCCAAATGAAGCAAATGTTCATTTGCGAGTTGCATTAAATTCCGTTTGCTCTGGGAATGTCAATTAAAGATGCAAAACACACAAATTATAGCATCTTCCTGAGAACATTCCGGATGATAGAGTTGAGATAGAGTAATTTAAACCATACAACTCTACGAGATATGCAGACATTAAAGTGGGACTTACTTGCTTTCCAGTCCACCCTTCTTAAGCGCCTGAATCACATATGCAATGCCTTTCTCTTGTTTTAACGTCAAAAACAGCTCCAATAAAAACTCGAGAGCAATGCCATCCTTAATCAGATGCTCGTTGTTTAGTACCAACAATACATTTGGCGGCACAGAGCCATTAACTAGAAATTAAAGGATATACATCTATTAGCTAAACGTAATTATAATTATATTTAAGGATATTCATGTCCTTGGGCTCGTGGCTTTTGCATTTGGGTTATAGTTTGACATGCAAGAGTCAGTATACCAAGAGTAAATTCAATCTTAGCCAACTGTATGAACGAGTTTATCATCAGTTTACAAAACTCGACAAAAAGCAGTTGACTTTGGGAATGAAATGTAGTTTAAATAATATATTATATAAATTGAGATGCTTACCTAACCAGAGAGCAGTCATGCGCGCAAGTTTAATGCGTTCACTTGGCGTAAAGCCCTTTACGAATAACAAAACTTTACCCATCTCCTCCTCGAACATTTTCTCAAGGTACTTGTACCGTCTAGTGAGTTTAACAAACACCTGCAATTTTCAATTATTTCAATTAGTTATATAATACAACTGATATAATGTTAATTGTTAAGATAATCACATTTGTCGCAACATTAGAAATCTTTAAGGATCGAGTTGTAGCGAAAATTAAAGACAAGTAAAATGTGGCGTTTAATTTTGCATATTTTGACACCGATTAGATTACAAAGTATATCAATAACCGGTTCTAATAATACGCAACAATATAATTATAGTTATTAACAAGTGACTGGTTTTGTCGCGACATTAGAAATCTTTAGATTGTATTTGAATTACATTTTGTTCAACAAAATAAAGACAAGTAAAATGTGGCGTTTCATTTGGCATATATTGACACCGATTATCTGCAAAGGCCAATAACCGGTTCTAATTATATGCTACTAAGTATTACTATCATAGATCAGTTAATTAAAGACAAACCTGCTCATGGTTGCGCATTGATTCCATGTCCTCGGGTGCATCGAAGATGCAGTAATTTGTGCGGGGCTTTTCGCCATCCTGAGATATAGAGCCGCCAGGCACTAATAGACCACCCGCAATCAATATATCAAAAAGCACTTCACCGTAACGACGATAATCGAGCTTGTTGCCCGCGCTGTCTAAATATTTAGAGATTTGATCCAGGTCGCCTTCAGTTTTTTCGAGACCAGCAATGACCGCATCACGGAAGCCCGTTGGGTCATATTTTTCTCTTTCATCTAATTGATAAATGTGCATTGAATTAACAACTTAAATACCCAAAATACCTTGCTCTCTCCAAGGTATATTTACTATTAAGGTAACGTTGTCACCACAGCTGCTCTCTTTCGAGGCTACAAACATTTGACAGCATGCCTGCAAACGTTTTCGAAAGAGGTTGTGTATCGCATGCATGAAAAAATGTTTGTACCCTCGCCACATCGGACGACGTCACCTTAATAGTAAATCCACCTTGGCTCTCTCTCCAAAACTTACCTCTTTTTCTGGTCTTGATGCGTTGACCCGATAGCACTGGTCTTTCAGTTTTTTGACTCATACAATAAATTGCTAAAAAGATATGGAGTAAAGGAGAAAATGTTTTCAATTAATTTGTTTCCTTTTTAATACACACACACACTTATATTTAATATCTATGACGTTATATTGCAAGGTTACTCGAGTTGAATGTGTGAACGCGTTTGCACGTTGAAACAAATCGAGTGGTAATCGCTTTCTAACCTAAAAAATTTCTTGGTTGCTTGATCGGCACTCGAATGTATGCGTGTTTCACACACACACGACACACAGAAGCACATCCATGTGTACGTATAATCTTTACAGTTTTGATAATGCAGAAAGAGCGAATGAAAGGCAGATGGCGAGAACTCGCCTATTGAAGAAACGGGCAAAGAAACATCAGAACAAAGTGAAATTTTTTTTATATGAAAATATGTACATACATAGCGCTTTGACTTTGTTACTGACGGCAGCGCAGCGCTGGGAAACGAGGTCAATGTACATAAAAATGTATGTACATATATGATGTACATATGACCACAAAAGCGTTGTCTGACTGAAATAACTGCGATTTGAATTGCAGTTACTTAAACTTACACTTTCACTTAACGCAAATAAGGTTTTCTTAGATCTTGCTTCCGCTCCCTAGTATTATTTTAATGTATAGAATTTAGATTCGTGTGTGAGAGCGCGGGTCTGTATAAATATATCGGTTAGATGTGCATATGTATGAGCAGACGTTAGATTTAATACTCCCGCACGGAAACTTGAAATGTTAACCTCTCACCGCTGTCAAAAGTAATTTAATTTTATCGTTTTCTTTTTTATCTAAATGTGTCGTCGACTTTCTTATAGATTTACTGTAAAATTGACACGCACGCACACACACACACACTCAACAGTTGAAATAGGGAGAGAGAGAGAAACCGCAGAATTTTCAACTGAATGTTTTTTGTCCGGTTTTAATATTAACTTTAACAATTTTGTAGATTCTGAATTCAGTGTATGTCAAGAAATCTATTTTTAATAAAATATCACAATCGGTTACTATATACATACGTATGTATTCTTTGCAGTTAAAAGTGTTTTGACGTCTGAGCGCCTTTTGCTTGTTCTGCGCACACCACTTTGTTAAACGAAATTCAGAAAGCAAATGACACACGAATTCGCCGAATGCCGACGACGATAACGACACGACGACGACATGTGGTCGGCGCCATTTTGAAGCAATACCAATGCCATTCAAACAGCACACATGTGTCCGTCCATGTGTTTCGTCTGTGTGCACATAAAAAATTGGAGGTTCTAATTTGTCTGCTTTTTGCAAATTCAATGATGCAGCTATTTCTTAACGCTGTTAAAAATACAGTTGTAAATACACAGATTACAAGTTTCTATTCATATGTACTACGATTGTCCGCCATTATGAATTCTTCTTGAGCTTTCGTGGATATTATTTAATTATGTAGGTACAGTCATCCGAGACTGTTTTGCCAATGATAAACAGTAATTGATTATTTTCTATTGATTATGAATCACTTTAACAAAAAATACGTGTATATACGATGCATACATACATAGAAATATGTATGTATTTATAACCTTTCCTTCGAAAAATGTGTACAGACGTGCATGCATACATGTGCACATTCACAAACACATAAAAGAGGAGAATCGCTGGGGCCCCGCATTGTGCGCGCTCCATAAATATACTTATATAATCAAAAGGAATAAGCACAGCTTATAAAAATATTTAAATGTATAATTTACTTATTTTTTCACAAAATTTCATTAGGTACTTACGGTTAAAACAAAAAAAGCTGTTTTGCTGAAAAATTTAGCTGTTCGTCCGTGCTCTTCAAGCGTGCGAAAACCACTAAATGCAGAGGTGTAATCAAGTTCTAGTGTTGGGTTGCTCATGAGTGAGTGAACAATAAAGAGTTGCTCCCTGAAGTGAGCAAGTGAACATGTTCTTTCCAAACTGCTCTTGTTTTGCTCACTTGCTCAGTTGCTCAGGCTTGTTCAGTTGCTCTATTTTGCTTTTTTTTCAGTTGTTTATCCTTGTTCAGTTGTTCTGCTTTGCTCACTATCGCCCAAAAGTTCTAATTCTTCATTTCCTTTGCGCTCTGAATTTTGTCAAGGCACTTTGCATTCGTTAGCTCATTTGGAGAAAAGTATAAAGAAGTGAAGGGAAATAAATACTTTCATTATTTCACTTTTTAATTTGGTTGTTTGTTATGAAGGGAATATATTATCATTATTTTATTTTTAATTTTGTTACTTTATTTTTATGTACATGTAATTTGAAATGTATGAAATGTATAACGTATAAAATTTTTGATTTGTTGAGTGAGGGACTTAGAGCAGTGAGTCACTGAGCTACTGAACAGGTGAGTAACTGAGCAAGAGAGCAAGTGAGCAACTGAACAAGTGAGCGATCTGAGTGAACATGTTCACCTAAGTGAGCAATGTTTACCCAACACTATCAAGTAGAGGTGGAGAACTATCGATGGCACTATCGGCACTATCGATGGTCAAACACTATCGAGCCGCCATCGATGGCAGACCTGCACTATCGATAGTGGGCGATAGTTTTTTATAACTCTCAACGCGTCCCAGGAAGGCGCGCATTTGGCATCTGTAGAGCTTCGGAAACATTTAAGTTTTGTTTTTAATAATTATATATTTTTATGACATGGACAAGTTCCTTTCTATAGTCGAAAAATGTTAAGAAGAACGTAACGGAACTGAACCAACTCCGAGCGCATGTTTAGTAGGCTGAACAAAGAGATTTAGATCGTCGAACTTTGGCTATTACAATAGCTAATAGCGAAACATTATTATTGATAAAAAATTTTATTTTTTTTTAATACCTAAATTAATACCAATTTAAAATTTTAATTGGAATTTTATATAAAAATTTATAATTTTTGGAATTTAAAATACATATATGCTCAAATTAACACACTATCGAAAACTATCGATAGTTATCGATGGTTTGAAAAATAAAATCGCTGACTATCGATGGTGCCGACTATCGATAGTTCTCCACCTCTACTATCAAGTTCCTATCATGGCCGATTGAATGTATATCGATAGCAGACAACTCTTCGACACTATCGATAAAGTCGTTGTTTACAGCTGATTATTGTGTTGCAATTTATACAAACAATTGTAATGATGGATTCAAATGTTAAGAATTTTAAATATTTACAACTGCGTAAAGTTCTATCAAGATTAAGTTCCCTCAATGGCTGCTACAACTGTGAAGAGTTGCACGAGGAGTTGGAGACACTGGAGGATTCGCAAATGGTATTTACTTACATCTGTTTGTTGAACTTAACATTTTTTATTTTACATTAATTTTAGCTCTGTGGAGAACTGGCAAAGGCGCTCAAACGAGACTTGAGTCTGGAAGAGATATCCTCGTTGTATTGTGCTGCAATTATGCTGCTTCTATTGGGCGATCCTGAAATACTAAGTGAGCGTCTCGATCTCCTGAACGAATGCTTCAATTACTCGGATATGTTGAAGCCCACAATGGTTGACTATGCCACAAGGGAATTGCTCGATAATTTTAAGTTTGCTGCCAGCCTGGACGAGAATCACGAGGACTATGATTATATGCTCTATTTGCTGACGGCTATACCACATATAATTACTGCGAGCGAAACTGGAAAGATGATATCACTTGGACTTTTGCGGGCGTTCATATTCGAGTTAACAAGCCCGGGATTGGAATCACCAATAATCATGCATATTTATCGAAATGTAAGTCGAACTTCGATAAATGTAAGTCGAGGTCCGATAATTGTCATTATATATCATTTATATGAAAGATTTCAGAAGTATGGCAAATGATAAAGTCAGTCAAAGTGGACACAATACTGGATGAATGGTCATTGCACAAAATCTACGCCTTTATCAAGAGCTTTGGCTTAATTTTGGCTACAGCTGCACTCAATACAAATAATACGGCGTTAAAGCAAGCCGGATATCGGGGATTTGAACTGCCTCAAACAGAGACTCAAATTGAAATATCCGAATGGTTCAAAGTGCTCAAAAACAAACTGGACGAGAAGCAAACCAAGGACATAGCCAAGTCAAAGTCGATGGTATGGAATCTTATTCAAATTTCCATAAATTCATGCTAATATTAATTTTATTATAATTAACTGCAGTTGGTGCGCTTCATTGACTTTAATATACTGAACTTATTAACAGAGACCGGAAATGAAGTTGCATCAGAAGCTGGAAACGATGCAGCAGCTTCGTAATTATTTAAATTATATTTAGCTCATACGTTCTCCATTTAAATATTTAAATTTTTTAGGTAAAACATGTAATTTTTTGGTATTTTTTTACCACATTTAAATATTTAATTTTTAGCTCATAAATGAATCTCCATTTTAAATATTACAATTTGTTTAAAAAAAAAATAGGCAATTTGTATTTTTTACCACAATAAAATAATTGTATGTAATTAAGTAAATGATTTAAATATGCTTTCGAGCTTTACAATGTATTTTCATTTTACATATTAAAAATTCGTATACAAAACATGAAATTTACTTGTATTTTTTACCACCTTTACGCAAAGGCGCATCCACAGCAATGACTGCGTTGTTATAATACTTCGATGAGATTCGATTCAGAAAGTATAGTCCGACCAAAGAGAAAATAATACTGAAAGAAGAAAAGAGAGATAAAAATAATCAATTTTGGACTTATGCGGAGGCATGGTGAAATTACTAATAAGGTGACGTCGTCCGATGTGTTTGATCCCTCGAAAGAGAGCAGCTGTGGTGAAGACGTCACCTTATAGTAAATACACCTTGTGCGGAGGCGTTCTCCGTCGTCCGACTCCTCACCTTGTTGTTGCACAAACGCGATGAACGACGCCGGCTGCAGCCGCTGTCAGCGATAGGCACAGAATAATCTCGGGCACAAGTTTGGCTTGAAAGTCTGGACCAAATATCAGCATCTCTGCATTTGATAGACAGGTGAGGCTCAATATAAATAGCCAGGAAAACAGGTAGCCGCCAAATAAAATGTTTAATTGGGAGTCATTGAACCATTGTGCATAGAACCGCAACGTTGCAAATATCACCAAGCTCAGTATGCCGGATATAATTGCAGAGATGAGAGTACTCTTGGTACTAATTGATGCCGCTATAAAATATAACTATTAATTTCATCTTATCTTCTATTATTTTACGACAAATACAACTTACACATTATTTTAAGCTAGCAATTTAATAGCTTTATGTTTCGGTATAAAAAGTATCGATAGTGTCTGCAGTTTATTCAAATAACATTATATATCGATACTATTGTCCCACTATATATCGAAACGTCAATATAACAAAAATAAATCGAAAAGCACTGTTAAGGCACAAGTTGCTTATTTATTAAAAATATTAATTATAATATGGCTGCGCTACTAAAAGCTGCAACCACAACGCTTCGAAGCTCGCTTTGGCAGGCGCGCGGCATAGCTACAACCCCATCATTGCTAATTAAAGAGAGTAAGTAGAATTCATAAACACGATTGATTGTTTCATAACCTTGTTGGGTTTGTTTTGATTACAAATTATCTCAATTCTTTCAAAGTACACGAGAAAACAGAAAATAATGCCCGAGTCTTTGAGGGAGTCAACGTGGAGTCTCCACGATCAAATAATATGCTAAAGCCGGCATGTGACAGCACCTTTTGCCCAGAGTGCACGTTGGGATTGGACATTAAACACACCGATGTGCTCATCCTATCCCAATACGTGCGATCCGATGGTTGCATGTTGCCCAGGCGTATCACCAAATTGTGCCATCGACAGCAAAAGAAAATGGGAACGCTAGTGACAATGGCACAGAAGGCTGGCCTAATGCCGAATCTTGCGCCCGCCTGGAGTAAAAAGGACCCAACGAAACGCTTCGGTTGGCGCAAGTATAACAAGTACTTTTTGGAGTCAACGATTAAATATTAATGTTATAATTTTGTGTTTAACTAATTTCATTCATAAAATGATTTACAAATCAACAGTTAGTGGTATTCCTTAATCGCACCCTTCGTGCAGCTTTCGTCACTAGCGCGGACTGCCGTCCGCAGTGATAGATTATCGATGACAAACGACTAAAGGTGGGTTCTCACTGC
>JBAMBJ010001126.1:0-35297 GCA_037043495.1 Drosophila recens | reverse complement strand
GTAGTAGTGAATTTTATTTTGATTTTTGTGTTTTTTTTTTTTTTTCTTTTTTTTTGTGTTTACATTGATATTTAAACAATAAAAGGTTTACATTAAAATAGAGAGAAGTAGTAGACAAAAATACAAATAAAATATGAAAGACTAAGGCTTGGCTCATGCCGTTAGCCTAGTACACAATTTGTGTGTTGGGCATGTTGGGCTGTACTCGTCAAACTAACTATGTATACTCGTTTATAATTTCTCGCCGGTATTTGTGACACTCCAGCAGAAAGTCGGCCAGTGAACGCCAGGTAAATATACCATTTAGAAGGTCGATGCAAACTTGTGTATCCAAAATTGCGCTATTCCAATGCTGTATTCTGATTTCTCTTAGTATTGGGCATCTTCCCATGAAGTGCAGTATATCCTCCCGTTCCTGTGTGTTGCACAACGAACAAATGCTTGGACCTGTCTTATAAGGTAGAAAATTAAGTTTTAGCACCTCTGTTCTCGCCTTACAGATAACAGCTATTGTCCATGCATTGAGTTCGTCCTTGAAATAATTTGTATCATGTAGGTCGAAATTAAGCTGTCTGTACGTTATCCTTGTGCTGCTTTGTCGTGCCTGGACTTCAAAATCGTTCATAATTTTCGCATCCAGATTTTGTAATAACGATGTGTGACCACGGTTCCATGTGCTGGGGTCTTCAAGCTCGAGGTTGACGTTTAGCTGCGTTGCCAAAGTCTCCCATTTACTAAAAAACTGCGATTTTTGACGTAAAAGGTGCATCACAACAATTTTAGGTAGGCGGTCATTTGTCATTTGCATCACTTTGCTAATATATTGCAGATGCAGGTTGAGTGTAGTGGTGTACATGGAGGATAATCCGGTTTCCAGGTGAATGGCATAGTGTGGTGTGTACGACGGTAAACGGAATATTTTTTTGATGAAAAAGAGAAGAATTTGGTTTACTTCAGCTATCTCCATATAGCCCCATACCTGTGCCGCATAGCACATGATCGCCCGCGCTGTCGCCAGAAACACCTTATATTTTAGGCTGTGATTAACCTGTTGCTTGCTTAGTATATTTTTCCAAGTGCTGTTCAGCGCTGCTTTTGAGTCTTTGAGCTTCTGTTCTGCGTGATTTTTGAAGGACATATTTGACGTCAGAATAATCCCCAGGTATTTGAACTGTTTTACAACGTCCAATTGCGTTCCATTTAAATGCCAAGAATCCTCCCTGGCGCTACGTCCTCGGCCATCTTTGATAATCATTACCTTTGACTTTTCACAATTTATTTGTAGACTCCAAGTTACACAATAGTCATGTAAGGCATTGATCATCTTTTGGAGAGCTTCAGCACTGTCCGCCAGTAACACCATGTCATCCGCGTACATTAGGACTTTGATACGTGCTGTTCCTAGTTGGACTCCTCCTGGTAGCGTGGAAACGATATCGTCGACATATAGAGCAAAGAGTATAGGGCTGAGAAGACAACCTTGCTTGACGCCCAGATTAGATTCAAACCACTGCGAAAGCTCATTTCCATCCCACACTGCAACAGTATTCCGCTCATACATGCTGTTGAGAATCTTTATCATTTTGGATGATACGCCCAGGTTGCTCAATTTCAAGAAAAGGCTGCGTCTATCAATTGTGTCAAAGGCAGCTTTAAAGTCTACAAAGAATATGTACAGCTTTTTTTTTTGAAGAAGGTATTCGTTTGCTATTGACGTCAGAACAAATGCACTATCTACTGTTGAATAGCCCTTTCTAAATCCCATCTGGTATTCGCTAAGAATCTTATGATTTTCCATCCAGCCTGTTAGACGTGACAGCAAGATGGACGCAAATAATTTCATTTCTACATTTAGAAAAGATATGCCTCTGTAGTTTGATGCTTCACGTGGATCTCCCTTTTTGAAAATTGGAAAAAGTAGTGCTTTTCGGAAGCTATCCGGTGCTTCGCCATTTTCAAAAATAATATTTAACGCCGAGGTAAGCTCTTGCAAGAATCTTGGCGTAGCATTTTTGAAGAATTCTGCCGGTATAGAGTTCGCACCAGGAGCCTTCTTGTTTTTCAAGCGAAGTATTGCAGTCCTTACCTCAGAGTTTGTAATTGTCATGTCTAACTCATCGACTCGTTGGAGGGGTAGCGCATAACAATGCTTTGTAGGCGGGTTTTCAATGTAAAGGAGCCTTTTAAAGTGTTTTGCCAACATCTCAGGGTCTATTTGAAGTCGGTTGCTGTTCGCACGGCCATTCAGGCGTTTTACCATGTTCCAAAAAGATTTGCTATCCCGCACATCGTTTACTTCCAGTTCCAGGGTTTTATAATACTGTTGCTCCTTGTGTCTGCAGAGATTTTTGTAGGCTACATTCGCTGTGCTGTAGTTATTCTTGTTTAATTCACAGGCATCTTTTTGTACTTGCCTTAACAATTTCATTGACTTTTTTCTAGCTACGACACAATCATGGTCGAACCATGGCTGCGTATATGATTTCTTGGTAGTTTTTGGCATGCATTCTGATGCCTTTAAAATGCATTGAATTAAGGCTTCCAAATCGTTCGGTTGGGACTGCGAGTTGTTGACATTCAGATCAAGCTGCTCTGCGTACTCGGCGGCATGCCGGTCAACCCATCTTAGTTTTGGCAATGGCTTGCTATCATGCTTTGTCACGATCCCTTCCAAACTTATGCTGATGACAAGGGGCAAATGGTCAGAATAAGGTTCAGCAGCAACTTTTAAATCCACGACCATATTATGCCAGCTGCCATTTATCAGGCAGTAGTCAATAGTTGATGCGGCCTGCGATCTGACGAAAGTAAGACTACCATCACCGTCGCTTATGGTTCTTCCATTAAGCACTGTCAGGTTGAAGGAATTACATAGGTCAATGAGCTTTTTTCCGTTGGCATCTATTCTCATGTCTTTTGCTGTCCTTACAATGTGTGCATAACTTGAAGCCATGTAACTACCTATTGTTGGCACTTGACTATTACCAATTCGGGCGTTAAGGTCACCAATCACCATTATGTTATCTGACTGAATTTGCTGCAGATTGTCATCCAAGTTTTCGAAGTTCGCTATCCAGTGGTTGCAATTCAAATAAGTCGGTACAATATAAAGACGTTCATTTTCCAAAAGGATTTCTATAGCGATCGTGCTCTGGAGTTGCTTGAATGACCAGTTTACTGACTTTTTTAAATCTTTGCGAATTCCCAAAAGTATTCCTCCGCTAGCTCTTCCTCTTTTATGTGATCTGGTAGCTGCTTCCCAGTGCAGAATATGTTGATTAAAATATGTTTCGAATCTCTCGAAGCCGCTTTCTACGAACGTTTCGAAAAGTACGAATATGTCGTTGGAATTAATAAATTTAAAAAAGTGAGAGTACATAAGTTTGTTTGACAGACCTGCTACATTGTACGATAGGACCTTAAGATTAAGATATTGTATTATTTTACTAAGATTGGAAAATTGATTTAGTTTTTTGCTTGCTGGTGCTTTACATTTTTTGACCGGACCAGGAGCTTATCATACGATATGTTTGCCCAGTCTAGAGCGTTTCCAAAGGTAAGTTCTACAATATTTGATTTATTACAGCACATTTCATGGTCTTCATTGTAGATGTTTTGAAAGTTTTATTATTATTATAGTTTTTTAAATTTATTTAAAAAATTTAAAAATCTTAAATACATTCCCAAAATCCTTGTGCATGTATAAAATCCTGAAAAGATTTGTATGAGAAGCGATTGCGTCGTGTGCGAACCGATCACGTGTTCAGCTCTGCTGTGTTGTTGTGAGTCTTGTGTTGCCCGTTAACGTTAACGTCATAGGGCTAGAAAAGGTTGTGGCACGTTGGCATCGCGTGCTCGACGTGTGCCGACTGTTATTACGTATACGCCAGCGCGGCCAACTGTGTGTAGAAATAAAACATTAAATTACGTAGGTCACCCGCCATTGTTTCTCTTTCGCTCTGTGACTGTGACTGCGACTGTGACTGCGACAGCGACTGGGGCAGGTGTGGCACACACGTAGACCGTGTGCACGTACCTGAAATTTTAAGCAATCAGACTGAGGGGCAGGCAGACAGACAGATAGTAGTCATACATACAGTAGTCAGACAAGGGAGAGACAGACAGACCGAGTGGATTTGGAGCGTTGTGGACCGCCTGCGGTTTTCGTTTTGAAGTGGCCTTTAATAGTTTGCTGTCTGCAACTGCAGCGAAATGTGGCACATAGTAGATTGCTGCCTGTGCTCGTGTGTGTGTATGTGTGGTTGTGGCGTGCTGTTGGCAAACCAAAGAGCAGTTTAATGAAATAGCAAAGAAAATTGTGGCCGCTAAAGTTGTACACACATACGAGGAAATGGCACTGCTGCAACGCCAACTGAAATTGTAATTATGCCGCAATTGCAATGACGGCTAAGCGAGACTCGCATTTCAGATGACCACAAAGCGAATTTACATACAATGCTCCGCAGAGTAGGACGGACTAGACCATTAAGTTGAACATCAGTTTGGCATAAACAATGGCTACATACATACATACATATGTATATGAAAATGCGCAATTTACGAGCAATCATTACAGGATCTGTTTATATTATTAATCTTATGAACATTAGCCAATTCAAGAATTAATAAAAATATATTTTTTTAATTTTCCAAAGAACATATTTTTAGACCCCGCATTTTAAAACAGTACAGGGGTCTATTAACTTTGTCACAAAAAAAAAGTGCGCAACAGGCCGTCTGTAAGAGTGCCTAGATCTCAGAGACTATAAGAGCTGCAGACTCCAAAGATTGTATCTAAGTTCGTCTGTATTGCATGCAGATCAAGTTTGTTTTAGATTTGAGATCGGACCTCTATATCATATAGCTGCAATAGGAACGATACGTCGAAAACAACGAACGACTTTTTTGTGTCTTAATATAACTCAACCAATCTGACAAAATATGCATTTAGAATGTTCCTTAACATTCTGGCCAAGTTTGGTTGAAATCGGTCTACTATATAGTATAGCTGCCATTGAACGGTCAAAAATTAATTAAGACTAAGTATGAACATTTTTGTTGTTTCTGGAGATATCACAATCAGACTCGCAGATTGGTTCTTTTCTATTGTCTGAAAAAATATTGCAAAATAGATGACATACGAACAATTAGTTGAAAGGGCATCAATCCATTGACGTGCCTACACTTGGCTGTGGCCGCACCTATGTTTTCTGTGCTTTAATAAATATTTTATAATTGTTGTATTGTAAATATATCATTAAAATATTTAGTACATAATATTTGATATTTGTAGCGATTTTTATTATTTTATTTTAAGCAAGTCTTGTTATTTCCATAGTAAGTACGGGGTCTCCGACAGTCGAGTATGCTCGACTTTAGCACCGTCTAGTAGTTTATTACAAATTGAATATTTCTTTTGTATTCAGCGACATTGAAATGTTTTGGCAACTGTTTATGAAAAACAGGTTGGGAACAAATTTGATTATAAAGTTTTTGCTTGAGCAATGACAAAAGAAACAGAAAATAGAATCGAATGTGAATTTTGATTTCGTATTTAATGCGTCCGAAAATAATACATATTTTACAGACAACCATAAAGCGAGTTGCAACATTAGCTACTTCTAATTAAAAATAGCAATTATTTAAATTTATCAAATGAAACATAATGTGTATTATATAGGATATGATGTATTTTTACTTAAGGTAATGAAGATGATTCTTTCAACATTTAATACTACATATCATCATAGATATTGGGGAGAGTTGAAATAAGAAAATCGGGAATAGTTCCGAGCGCTGAGGGATTCGCTGAAGCCCTCGGGCATATGGCAGTCATTTAATGTGGGACTGGTGAGCTTGATGAGTATGGCAAATGACTCATCCTGCTTCAGCAATTTTGAGCGGGCAGGACCCTCGGCGAACTCTTTGGGTGTCATGGTGAGATAGCGTATCTTCTTCACGGCCTGTTGCAAGATGGCAGCATCTATCTTGTGGATCGTGATTGTCGCTGCGTCATTAGCATCGCAATCAATGATCATCGCATTCTCGTTCACAGCTGCCATGCTGATATCCGCATTCGAGGGGCCGGAGGGAGAGACTGCAGAATCAGTTGTGGGAAAAACTCCATCATTGCCATTCTCGTTGAGAATTCCTTGTTCACTGGCAAGCTTAAGCAGAAAGTTGAAGAGTTCCAGCTCAGAGATACCGAGACAATCTTGATCCAGCACATCCATCAATGTCTCTGCCTTAATGCTTAGGCAGCTCGGATGATAGAAAACATCATACGAATTTTCCTTTATAAATTCCATGGCGCTCTGCATCAGACCGGTCTCTTCAAACCATTTGGCGAACTCATAAATACACCACACGTTCTTCGCATTCATTTCTTTAATCAGATAATCCACGCAATTGGTAATCAACATATGTGGCAACATGTATTTCTTTGCCCCATACGCCAGTCTACTTGCCATGTTAGCGGAACCGATTGCAATGCGGTCTGTGTAAATGTATTCGAGAATGGCTTCAAATACATCCGGATGAATGTCCGTTACGGGTATGGGATCCGTCTGCTCTGGAAGACTGCCAAAGAACATTGTCTCAAACACGGGGGACCCCATTGCTAGAATCTGCTTGTGAGCAGCAAATAGGCGTTGATCTGGAGACTTCCCCACCAAAAAGCGGCAATCCGTCCATTTCTGGGAACGCAGCAGATAATCACCACGCTCCTTGATCTGCGTTAAGTCTCTTTGCCAGTCCATTATTAAATGTTCTCAGAAGTGAACAGAACAATTGTGAATGGTAAAGAATATCGATAATTAGTCGATTCCTCAGTGATGCACATATTATAAGCAATCGATATTCGTTTTGGTTTGAGTAACTTTAAAGTTGAATTATTTATATAATGAAGAAATTTAATCTTATCACAGAATCTTGTATATATTATTGTAGTAGTACATAAGATGTAAGTATGTAATTCTTACAAATTATAAGTAAAGTAAGAAATTTTTTAAACATATTTAGCTATATTCTTAACACATAGAACAGTAGTGCGATTCCGGTAAACGTTTTTGATTTGCTTTTGATTTGATTTTGATTTTGCAGTCAGCTGTTCACAGCTGCTCCATACAAAATTTTCAGTGTGCCCAGAGCAAATCAGGGAAATGTGGTCTTACTAATTGATTTCGAAAAATCAGCTCTGAGACTGATTTTTTTTTTCATTTTGATTTGCTTTTAACTCAAAACTGTGTCAGCTGTGTGGCATATGGTGTTTGTTTACATTCTGCTGTCATATCAATATGGAGAACGTTAGTCTAATGCATTTAAAGTATTTGTTATGATCCGACTTTACTATCGCAACCAGATATCGATTTGCCGGCTAGCCATCGGCATAACTCAGGGATGAGTCGACCTCGATATCTGGCGAGTCGGGTAACAAAATATTTATATTTTTACTTTCGGAATTAAATACTCAGACTTCGGTTTCACAACACCTATACG
The DNA here is from genome assembly GCA_037043495.1 of Drosophila recens. Classification (NCBI taxonomy): domain Eukaryota; kingdom Metazoa; phylum Arthropoda; class Insecta; order Diptera; family Drosophilidae; genus Drosophila; species Drosophila recens. The sequence goes on along the minus strand of JBAMBJ010001126.1, from coordinate 27,800 downwards.
GACAATCTGCTGGCAAGGATTTGGTGGACAGATGGCATTATCCACCTCTACGATGCCCTCCCTACCTATAGTCGGCTTTCGATATTTGTGCCGACTCCCTATTCCACACTTCACCAAACCTACCACATACCCATCTCACCCTAATAAATAAACTAACAACTCATTTCAGTTAAACGTTATAATTTTTAATTATCATTATTAATATTAATTTTCCCTAACATTTTACATTTTATTCTTTACATAATTATTTATTCGATAGTTTTTAGTTCAACACCTAGCAATCCTAACCAACTATCGCACGAAATATACAAAGGAAAACTTTCTGGCAGCCCTGATTGAATGGGCGCGAGAAAATGTAAATAATGTAAACAGCTGTTCAGTATAATATGTGTAAGTGTAGTGTATAAATATGATCTAAATTATAACAATTAAGTGCTTATAATATTATTGTGTGATCTAGTCTGGTAAGTATATATTAGGCCTAGCTTCCCTAAAGAGCTCTTATGGGACAGACTGGCAAAAGTGATATGCAGGTATGTATATATGTATGTAACTACGTGTTTATGCACACGCACATATGTGTAAGCAATGAAGTATATTAATTTTACTTTAATTTACAGGTCATAGAACTGGCAGGTGGACAACGAGGATTCATACACAATTTGTGGTACGTTGAGGCGATGAGGCGGCACCTGCTGACTGAAACAGCTTGAATGCAGAAGGATGCTGCGCCTGCGCAGAGAAGCTGATTGTTTCGGACTCGGTGCCTGGCAAAACTGTCGTGGCACTTGGCGCGCCAATGTCAAAAACTGCGCCAAGCTGCCTGCAGGGACGGACTCACGGTTGCGTTCTGTGTGTCTGGGTGTCTTGCTCCAGTTGCTGGAATTATGTATCCCAACCAGTGTGTTCTGTTTCGCCTCGTCTGTCGATCCCTCGCCGTGTGTTGTGTGCTGTGTAGTGTCGATCCGTCTGGTGCCCTCGTTGAGTGTTGTTGGCTGTGTATACGCGCGTTAGTGCGTAGCTGCTGTGGATGCTGTGGAGTCGCGTTTGTGTAAGTATTAAATGTTTCTTCCGACGTCGTCTTTTATATTAATTGTACTTGTATTTTTTCAGATTTGAACTGCTGGCAAACACGCGTTTTCTCCCGCACAAAAAAAATCTCCCTCCCACAGCAGCCACCACGCGATCCTCCTCAAATCAGACTGCTCTTTCCTCTCTAACCTCATAAATCCCTGTCAAAATTCCTGCTGTCATCTTCCATTCCTTGATCCTCCTCTATCCTAGGTTTTAAATGTTTTGGTCGACGCTGATTGGCCAAGCTGTTGCTACATGTTTCGCCTGTGACCCATAGGTGGCGTTGGTAACAGCTGGTGACAATCGATATATCAGCGCCGACCATAACAACACACCCTTCCTGGGGGGGGGGGGGGAGATCGAGGAAGCAGAAGTCAGGGACTCCAGGCGCCAACGTAGGCCACGCCCACACCCTGAGATTAAGAGTCTCATTTGTATCGACTGAATTAGCCGGGCCAAATACTAATTCTTGTTCCATTCCAGATCTCGCATCCATCGTTTGCATCCCGACGAGCCATGCGGCACCAGGAACTTATCGAAATGGGAATTTTCTCAAGATTTCCTCCGCCAGCACGCGGCCGGTACAGTGCTTTAACGACTGGATCCGTTCCCGGATCCTTATCTTCCTGTTTACCATCCGCTTCCTCAACATGTAAACTCTGGAATCCGGCTGGGAAACGTTGCTGCAGGCACTTCCATCCAAGATCCACTTTGCCACATGACAACCGAAGAACGTCTTGTACCGGATCTCTCACCGGCTCCGCACCTGATGCTGCAAATCCGGACGCGCTTGGTTTTACAGAGCCGTCGCTAGATTCCTCGATGTGCTGCGAAATCTTATCCTTTGCTCGCGCTCTCTGAAGTGGCTCCAATTCCGTGATGACGCCCTCGTCGCCGACGTCGTCCTGCGCTGCTTCCAAAAGAGGAGATGTCAACGGCAGCACCGGTTCCCACGCCTGCTGTTTCTTCAGCGCCTCGTTGTGCCATCTATTTACGAGGGAATCCGCAGTTTCTTCGGACGCGAGTGCTGTAGAACGCTCCATGAGCGAATGGAGCTGCTGTTCTGCCGGCACAGGATCCATTGGATGCAGGCTTCGGACTGTTTCCCGAATCTGTGTCATAAACGCCAACATATCCTGGCGGATCTGGGTCTTGAATTTGGATAGCTCTGTCTCCATCGATGCCATATACGTCTCCTGTGCTTGGAAAAGTGCGACGTTAATTGCTGACCTGATCTCGCTAGGTATTGTAGCTCCTGTATTGCAGACGGGGTATTGTGCCTTTGCCTCTAACTCAGAGTCGTGATTAGCGAAATGCGCTCGCGTCGATTGACCCATTCCTTCCTCTCCTCTACTCAAAAAGAAATCCATATTCCTACTCTCTTCTAAATATTTACTAAATATTGAAACAAATTCCTAAAACATGCAACATAAGTAATAAATAACAAAAACCAGACAACCTATTTTATTCCTAATTTCATAATCTTATCCTATATATTATCCTATATAAATAAATATGAATATGATCCTAAAATAAGCTTTATAATTATTTAACAGCAAGAAAACAAAACAAATGCCCTGTGATAGAAACGATTATTTTCATAATAACCGCCAGGTCATTTAAATTTCATCAACTGATAAATAAACATAAAAAAAACAAACATCAAACACAAACTATCGAATAAAACTTTCACGACAAAAATGGGTGAGAAATATGGGCAGGTGTGGGATCCGTCGGTAACTATCGTATCTCCTACTTGCCAGCAGTCTCCTACTCACAAATCGACTTTTTGGACTATGGAACGGTAGTGATACTAGACACTGACAAGACTGGACAACAAGCGTATTGGCAAGCAAATCCAAATACGTGGACCACAGTCATGGCTCTGAATAATATCTGCTACTTAAATTTTGAAATTTAATACCAACATCAATATGGACTTCATCAGGCCTAGGAACGGCAACGCGGATTGGACAAGACAATTCCATTCCGGGACCAGCCCCTAGACCTAACTACTGGCTATCGCCACCTTTACCCAAACGCTACACCCGACAAACCAACCGTGGCAGCGATAGGCGAGGCTTAAAGGTCCTCCCTACGGTCCAATCAAAGCTGGTTGCCTGATGCACGCCGGGCAAAGATGACGATAGTTTTCTATTTTTACTTTTAATTTAATTTTAAGACGCCTGCTTAAGGCGGAACTCTACTCCTCGTATTAATTTCCTTTGGGCGCCACTTGTTATGATCCGACTTTACTATCGCAACCAGATATCGATTTGCCGGCTAGCCATCGGCATAACTCAGGGATGAGTCGACCTCGATATCTGGCGAGTCGGGTAACAAAATATTTATATTTTTACTTTCGGAATTAAATACTCAGACTTCGGTTTCACAACACCTATACGGACAATCTGCTGGCAAGGATTTGGTGGACAGATGGCATTATCCACCTCTACGATGCCCTCCCTACCTATAGTCGGCTTTCGATATTTGTGCCGACTCCCTATTCCACACTTCACCAAACCTACCACATACCCATCTCACCCTAATAAATAAACTAACAACTCATTTCAGTTAAACGTTATAATTTTTAATTATCATTATTAATATTAATTTTCCCTAACATTTTACATTTCATTCTTTACATAATTATTTATTCGATAGTTTTTAGTTCAACACCTAGCAATCCTAACCAACTATCGCACGAAATATACAAAGGAAAACTTTCTGGCAGCCCTGATTGAATGGGCGCGAGAAAATGTAAATAATGTAAACAGCTGTTCAGTATAATATGTGTAAGTGTAGTGTATAAATATGATCTAAATTATAACAATTAAGTGCTTATAATATTATTGTGTGATCTAGTCTGGTAAGTATATATTAGGCCTAGCTTCCCTAAAGAGCTCTTATGGGACAGACTGGCAAAAGTGATATGCAGGTATGTATATATGTATGTAACTACGTGTTTATGCACACGCACATATGTGTAAGCAATGAAGTATATTAATTTTACTTTAATTTACAGGTCATAGAACTGGCAGGTGGACAACGAGGATTCATACACAATTTGTGGTACGTTGAGGCGATGAGGCGGCACCTGCTGACTGAAACAGCTTGAATGCAGAAGGATGCTGCGCCTGCGCAGAGAAGCTGATTGTTTCGGACTCGGTGCCTGGCAAAACTGTCGTGGCACTTGGCGCGCCAATGTCAAAAACTGCGCCAAGCTGCCTGCAGGGACGGACTCACGGTTGCGTTCTGTGTGTCTGGGTGTCTTGCTCCAGTTGCTGGAATTATGTATCCCAACCAGTGTGTTCTGTTTCGCCTCGTCTGTCGATCCCTCGCCGTGTGTTGTGTGCTGTGTAGTGTCGATCCGTCTGGTGCCCTCGTTGAGTGTTGTTGGCTGTGTATACGCGCGTTAGTGCGTAGCTGCTGTGGATGCTGTGGAGTCGCGTTTGTGTAAGTATTAAATGTTTCTTCCGACGTCGTCTTTTATATTAATTGTACTTGTATTTTTTCAGATTTGAACTGCTGGCAAACACGCGTTTTCTCCCGCACAAAAAAAATCTCCCTCCCACAGCAGCCACCACGCGATCCTCCTCAAATCAGACTGCTCTTTCCTCTCTAACCTCATAAATCCCTGTCAAAATTCCTGCTGTCATCTTCCATTCCTTGATCCTCCTCTATCCTAGGTTTTAAATGTTTTGGTCGACGCTGATTGGCCAAGCTGTTGCTACATGTTTCGCCTGTGACCCATAGGTGGCGTTGGTAACAGCTGGTGACAATCGATATATCAGCGCCGACCATAACATATTTATAAATAAATAAATATAAAATGTTTGTTTAAATCTGCGAATACTCAATAAAAACATAATCGAAAAGCAAACTTTCGTTTAAAACGCGTATAAATTTCCTTTTCTGGCTTTCTTTCGGCATTTTGTATACTTTTTAGTTGTCAATTAGCTGTTCGCCCAGGCTGTCAACGGTTCACGAAATCAAAAAATAATCAGTGTGCAAAAAGGGCCGTTCCGTCAACTGATTTTGATTTGAAAAAAAAAATAATCAAAAGCAAATCAAAACGTTTACCGGAATCCCACTAGTGATGCGCACGCACAACAAACAAATACATAACATTGATAACAACAAAAAAGAGAAAATTGATCAATTGGATAGTATAAAAGCAGTAGCAGCGACTAATACCCTAATTGTTAAATTAAGTTTTATTATTTATAAAAATCCCATCGACATGTATTTTGTCGGTCAAAGAGTTCAAAGAGCTCAATTCGGACTTTATTTTGCTGCTTGATGGTCGCAATTTCTGTTCAAAAAGATTTCGACTAGTCGCAACAACGATTCAATCGATGTTTTGAAAGGTACAAAAAATGATGCCATCTGTTTACCAAACAGTGCTGTAAGACCCCCCCAAATTTTCTGAGCTGCCCATATTTAGGTACAGCGTACATAGGTTTAGAAATGGCCTTACAAAATAATTTTGAGCATGTTTGCAACTCTTTTTTCATATGGAGTTTTGGCCTTGCAAACATATTTTCGGCTAGAGCGTACTACGCTTAAGCAAATAACCCATCCGGTACAAATGAATGTATCAGCCAAAATGCTTTGCGGAGTGGAAAGTGTTACCGATCGGGCAATATTGTTCGAGTGGAACAACAACAACATAGCAACTGCGCAGATTGAGTCGGGGCATTTTTGACACTTTTAATTTATGACCATCATAAAAATCAACAACAACAACATAGTAAAGACGCAGTATGAGTATCTCTGCTCGAGTGGTTTAATATAATCAGGCCTGTACTGGTTTTCGCTTGTTTTTCTTTTGCAAATTTCAATCCGCAAGATTTGACCGAAAAATCCTGCGAACTACACCCCGAATTCCCCTTTCACATTTAGGGTGTTCATTTGACTCTAGCAGCGCACAGTGTAAGACTTTGCCAATCTCGGGGGACTTAATTGAAAAAAAATGTTTTTTAAGGTCAATGAGCTTTTAGAAGTCAATTTAGAAATGTTGAAATGTTACGAAAACAAGCACAAAAAAAAAAAAAAAATTGTTGTTCACAAAATAACAACGACCAGCAGTTGACAAAGTTTCGTCTTTTCAATTAGATCGTTTGGTCACTGTGAGCAGTCAATTTTTATTTTTTCTATCATTTTTGGAGCATAATTGATTTTGAGCAATATAAAGGTTCTTTATAATCGACTTAGAAAATTTTTATTATTTGTTGGAAATAAGTGGCAAAAAGTAAGTAAATTTTTCACAATATTCTATTTTTGATGGAAAAAAACTAACTGTACTCTATCGTATTCTATTCATCCAGAACATACATCGTTTGAAGAAAATCATGAATCAGGTTCAGGAATAACATTTTGCCCATATTTTGCCCTGAGCACTTTAATTTAGCAATGAGTAAAATAACACACGCAGAATTTTTCGAGGTTTGGTCAAGTACAGTAAGAGCCGTTAGGCTTAACTCACTCTTAGAGCACGCAGCGATGATTTTTTGCAATGATATTGATAATAATAAGTTAAAAATGCACATATCAAACATGTGCCATGAATTTGAGTCTAGGTAGAGTAAATCTAGGAGAGATATATCCAGATTTATGACCAATTATGCAAGTTGGCTTCAGGGCACAATAAAAGATGTTGATTATAAGATTGATGTCCCGCCTTGAACCTCAAACCGTAAATTTTTTATCTTATGGTCAATCTAGTGAAGAAAGTTAAGATTTAAGTTCAGATTTTGAATAAATTTGCAAAAAATAATTTCGCCCAACCATTTTATCAACTTTATGTTGTTTTTTTTTAATTTAAAGAATTGTGAAAAATATGAAAACATTTTTTTTCTCTCAATAAATATATTATCTTTAAAACAAAACCATTTTTTTATTTATTCGGCGAATAATTTTGAAGTTACAAGCAAAAACATGAGCCTATACCAAAAATAATCAATTTAAAAAAAAAAAAATTTTTTTTTTATTATTAATTTAAAAAAAATTGTTTTTAATTGACTAAAATTAAAACAAAAAATACTAACCTGATACTTTTTTGATACAAAATTTTGTTTTTTTTTTATTGCGCTTTGTGTGCTAAAAAAATGAAAAATTTCTGGTTTTTCCGTATTTTAAGCCCTTAAAACTGCCACGCCCACTATAAATTTTAGTCCAAAAATTTCTTAGGAAATATTCAAACATTCACTTCAAATTTCAAGTCGATCGCTTTAAAATTACAACTGCTATTGAATTAAGTCCCCGTATATTGGCAAAATCTTACACTGTGCAGCGTTGCAGATTGAAATCGTTGCAAGCTTGCTGCGAGAACAGCGCTTTTTGTGGAAAGCGTTGAACATATTCAACAAAATGTAAACAAAAAACAGCCCACAGTGGCTATGTGCAACGCTTTCCACATAAAGCGCTGTCCTCGTAGCAAGCTTGCATCGATTTCAATCACATAAAATGGGTTAAAATGGACTTTCAGACAATTTTAAAAAATACTAACAAAAATATTTTTGAAAATTTTTTTTTGCAATCACTCTTCGAATTGTTCCAAGAATTATTTTGCATTAAAAAATTTTTTGTAAAAAATCGAGGAAAAAAGTTTTGAAAAGTGAATTTTACATAAATTCGAAATTTTCGAAGAATTTTTGAACGACATTTCAAAATATATTTTTTTTACTGTGATAACTTCACTTACATAGCTGTTAAAGCAAAAATAAGGGTGTACGCATAGATATGCGAGTGAGTGTATGTACCAATGCAGTATGTACACTGCTTGCAGAGTAATGCGGAAACTATCTGTTAACTGAGTACATACATTTTACTTAGAATGGGAATAGGACAGCAGCAGCAAAGTGTCTTAGCAGCCAAAGTTGAAGAGTACTGATAGCTTTTGCGCTGGGCATTTGTGTTTGTAAAGGGGACCAGTGTTGCCAGACAGATAGTTTTAACTGTACAAACAATAAACAAAGTTGACAAAGCTATACTGTCAAAAAATTTTGCAATTTTAAAATTTCTGATGTCTTATTCAAAAATTTCTGATACCCCATAAAAAAACCTCTTTACGAGGTAAAAGTCTAGTGACGAAAACATTTTCATGCCCCAAAATGTCTGATGTCCAATTTTGTGACGAATAATATTAAAGCATAGTACGCTCTAGCCGAAAATATTTTTGCAAGGCCAAAACTCCATATTAAAAAAAGGGTTGCAAACATGCTCGAAATTATTTTGTAAGGCCATTTCTAAACCTATGTACGCTGTACCTAAATATGGGCAGCTCAGAATATTTTCTGGCGTTTTACAACACTGTTTGGTCAACAGATGGCAGCTTTATTTTGACCATTCAAAACATCGATTGAATCGTTGTTTTGACTAGTCGAAATCCTTTTGAACATAAATGGCGACCAACAAGCAGCAAAATAATAGCCAAATTGAGATCTTTGAACACAAAGAGCGAATTAGACTTATTGAAGAGGTGCAAAAAAGGTCACTATTGTGGGATTTCACCGAAAAAAAAAATTGATCCGATTTTTATAATTAATAATTTTAAATATTATAATTAGGGTATTAGTAGCTGCCACTTCTCTCATTATGTCTATTTGGTAAATTTTCTCTTTTTTGTTGTGCTCAATGTTATTTATTTGTTTGTTGTGCAAAGCTGACGCAACAGTGTAACTACGGCAGCATAAGACCAACAATCTCTCAACTTTTTAGTCATTTTTGGTATTATGCTGTCACACTGAAGTTTGTAAGGTCGGACTTCAAAACATCGAACATTTCGAGCGTCCAAAATGTTTTCAGCTAGAGCGTACTACGCTTAAGCTTTACATATAAATTACATATTTTAAACAAAATTTTTGCATTCGGCACTGCGAAAAACAGTGAGTTTTATTTTGTATGAAGAATTGATACATTTTAGCGCAATGTGCCGAGTGCCAAAATTTTGTTTAAAATAATTTATATGTAAAACTTAATATTATTCGTCACAAAATTGGATATCAGAAATTTTGGGGCATGAAAATGTTTTCGTCACTAGAATTTTAATGTTATACAAATAATGTTATACAAAGGTTGAAAGGTCTGCCTTTCAATACAATAGATATCATTTAAGTATTACAATAGTATATTTTTAATGTTATGAATTCAAAAATGTATAATATTTGTAGCTTAATTTGTAAGTGTATTGTATATAATTATGTATTTGTATAAGTATAAATTTTCTTTTTTATGTTCAAATTCTTTCGTATATTTAATTGTCTCTTTTTTTTTGTTTTTATACATTTGCTGTGTTTTTATAGTTGCCAAGTTGTTTTCAAGTTGTCTCTATTTTTGTCATATATATTTTATTTTAGTTTTTAAATATATTTCTATTAATTCTCGTACTTGTTCGCCATACCTTCCCCTAAAGTATGGCGTACGTTTTGGCTCCGCCTCAAGCCACCTTTTTCTATTGGAATCGAAGGTGTTGACTACGGCGAGGAAATTTTCCTTCAAATATGCAGCTGATTTATCTTTGTATTCAGCATCTTTCATTTTGTTCATTGGCTCTTGTGTCTCGCGAGGATGGACTGGAGCTTCCTTTTCCTGGTTTCGTTGCTTTGGTAACGTATTCTTTCGCTCCTCAGTCAACAGATTGTGGGAACTGCCCAGCAGGTCTTCAAACTTTTTCGGATCTGTGAGCTTCAGGGGAGCTTTTTCAGGACTAACCTCCTTTTGGGTTATTGTTGCTCCCCTTCCTCTTCCCACGGCTTCTTAGCTGGCGGGAAGCTGTAATCAACTCCGTATATATCCTTTTCCAGGCAATATTTGGCTTTCAAATTGTTGTCTGCCTTTGACTTTGGCATGTTTTCAGGATGCACATTAGAGTGGGTCAATTTTTTCGAATTCAAGCGGTTGTCAAAATCGTAATTTACGACGAATTTTAAGAAGATTTGACCAAGAAACCATGGGTCTAAAGTCAAAATCGAGCTTCCGATTTTGAACGAGAAATTATGATAATTTTTGACTTTTCATACGATTTCCCATATTTCTCGTTAAAAATCGGAAGCTCGATTTTGACTTTAGACCCATAATTTCTTGGGCAAATCTTCTTAGAATTCGTCGTAGATTACGATTTTGATAACCGCTTGATATCGAAAAAAATTTATTTTTGCTCCATACAAATTGACCCACTCTAATGCACATCCTTTTCCTGATCCCGATTGTCACCAAAAGGGAAATTTTACCAAGGTTTAATTGTCGTTGTAACTTTTTGAGTCATTTGCTTCGGCTTGTTTTCAGGAACCACATCCTTTTCCTGATTGTCTCCAAAACTGAGAGCTTAACGAGCATACTCTTTACTAGATCCACGTTTTTCTTATCAGACTTTGTACTTTATAGCCGTACTCTTCCTTAAAGTACGGGATATTTTCAGCCATCAAGTTGTGTACCGCCATTATCAATTGCAACCTTTTTTGGTTGCGTGAGAAGCTGATTATAATGCGATTAAAATCGTCCTTCAAGCTCCTATACTGAAGGGAGTCCATCGAGCTAGCTTCCGCCGCAGCCACATTATAAAACTGCTCCATTTCATTACCCAAAATCATTTGGGCTTTAATTATTTCGTTAATTTTGTCCATGTTTTATTTTATGTATTTTACGACACGAACCGAAAAAATTGATTTGTTTTAATATATATATATATTTTTTTTAACACTCGCGTTTTTGTTTATGTTTTTAAACAAAACTAGTTGCGTGTTTGGATCACGTCGGGGTCACCACAATGAATATCGGCAGTAACGACGCGGCGAAATAAGTGAACAGCTCGGGTGTTGGATTTGGACTGATTGCCGAGGAGTTCGGCAGATTTATTGAAAACTCTAAAACTATCTTAAACTACTTATATCTATTAGAATCGTAACCTAAACAATCAATACTTATCGTCTGCATACGGCTGAAGATGGCGGCGTGTGGTACGCAGATGGTGTGAAGACTCTTATTTACTTAGGTCTACGGCCTATCAGCATATCGAAGTGTGTGACAATAGTGAAACTATTCCAAGACAGGGCTTATCTGAGGCTCTAGTGGAAAATTTATGTTTTACAATTATAAGATTAAACAATGTCTTTGTTTCTAGGCTTGCCAAAGATTAGTCCTCGTATGATGTTAAGGCTTACATCCAAAACATTATACAGGATCCTGTATATCTTGTTCGGAGAAGGTTTTTGATAAAATTTGTCATCAACACTTCTGGCCCGAACATATCTTTGTTGCGGAATACATGGGAAATTCTACTCAAAATAGAGATCGGGCTCCGATCTGAGGTGTAGGTTCCTCTCTATCTTCTTCATCCTTAAATGTAGAATCAAAAAACTAATTTCCTCTATAACTTTAGCTTATCAAAATGTACGAGGCCTTAATAGTAAACTATGTAATCTATATCTCAATAGTCATACCTTTGATTTCGATGTCATTTGTTTTACTGAGACCTGGCTCAAGCCTGCCACATCAGACATTTCTATTCTTTCTTCCAAATACTCTATATATTGATGTGATCTTATAGCTCGTAAAGGTGGCAGAGTACTATTGGCCGTGGATTCTAATCTGTCCTCAGAACCGATTTCAACCACATTAACTTCTGATATTGAGTTTATTTGTGTGAAAGTTTCTTTTATTAAATTTAAATTTTTTTTAACATGTTCTTAAATTCCACCCCTTTCTGATATCACTTTATACATAGTCACCTGGCTGCTATTAAATTTATATCATCTTTACTTTCTGATACTGACATGGTTTTTGTCTTAGGTGATTTTAATCTTTCAGATGTTCGATGGTTTTCCTCAAATGACTAGCATTCACTTTTTCCTGATAGCTCTAATGAATTTATTGACGGTCTCTCTAAGCTTTCTTTGGTGCAAATCAATCCTGTGTGCAATTCTGTCAACAGAACACTTGACTTGTTATTCGTATTGAACTCTACCAATAGCATCGTATCCAGGATTGATCCATTGGTAATTCCGGAAGACCCTTACCACCCAACTCTAAACGCACGTATTAATTTACCTTTGTGGCCTGTTGTTCTATCATCTCAGCCACTTAAGCGAGTACGGAGTTTTAGTAAATCTGATTTTAATAAGTTAAACAGTCTAATTTCATGTTCTGATTGGTCTCAACTATACACATGTTCTGACTTGGATAATGCCATTAAGATTTTTTATAATACTCTTAACTCTTTATTTGACATCTGTGTTCCACTTTTATCACCAATTAGTTGCAATAGACCTCCTTGGTTCTCTAGAGAATTATCACATTTAAAAAATGTGAAATCCAAGCAATTTAAAAAATATAAAAAATTTGGAAATCCTTTTGATTTCTCTAGATATTTAATTACCTGCTCTAGTTTTCTAGTTCTTAACTCACAATATTACAATAATTACTTGCGACGTTGTAAGCTTGAGTTCTCTGAAGATCCGAAGCAATTCTACAAATTCGTAAACTCTAAACGTAAAGCCTCACCATTACCATCTTCTGTTGTCTTCAACGATATTCAAGCTAATACTGATCAATCCATAGCAGATTTGTTTGCTGACTTTTTCCAAACTACATATTCTACGAGTAGTCTCCGTGTTGGCCTGCCTTACCCGTATAGGTTAAGCTGTTCTATGTTAACTGTTTTTACAGACCTTTAATCACAGAAAGCCCGCTTCTTTGCGATCTTAAATTGATTAAGCCAGTGCACGCACCAGGTCCCGATGGTGTGCCTGCTTCTGTACTTAAGTACAGAATCTTTATGCAGACCATTACATAAATTGTTTACTTTGTCCGTTGATTCCTCCTCTTTCCCAGCGCTATGGAAAGATTCTTATATTATCCCTCTTCAAAAAAAGGGTATTAAGTCCGATGCTCAGAACTATAGAGGTATTTCCAAGTTGTCTGCTATTCCGAAGATGTTTGAAAAAATTATAACTTCACATCTTCAACATTTGTGTAGCTCTATTATCTCACCTACTCAACACGGGTTTATGAGATGTAGATCTACAACCACTAACATACTTGAGTTTACTTCCCTAGTGATTAAAGGGTTCAAGAAAAAGATGCAAACTGATGTTATTTATACTGATTTTAGTAAAGCTTTTGATTCCGTAAACCACTCTCTACCAGGGATTAAAACCGGAACGAATATCGGTTGCAGCTACGGTTTCGGTTATGTTCGGATTTATGTTTTCGGTTATCGGTTACGCAAAATCTTTAAATAAAGGTTTCGTAACGGTGAACCGGTTTTTGTATGTTTCGGTTTTGAAATACCGGTATGGTTTCGGTTCACAAAAAAAATTTCTTTGAATAAATATAATTATATTTATAATATAAGGTTTCATAAACAAAAATATTTAAAGATCAAGATCAGTTTGAATAGTTTTTTATTTATCTGATGTTGCAACATTATTCCTAAAGCATTGTATTATTTTTGTAAATATTTTGATTTCATTTTGATTTTATGCTAAGCAGTCCAAAATAATCGATTTATTTTATCCGGATTCTAGTTTACTAGCTCAATGTAAAGTAAATTCAATCCGAAAGTCATGTCGAAAGTGAAAATCGGAACAGGTGAGGGAAATTCACTTTCGCAAAATCTTGCCGAAAATTAAAATCGGCACAATAAAAAGTTAAATATGTTTATTATCTGCATTATATCGGATATAATAATGTTTTATTCATACTCAAATTAATGAGCATGTTTCGATTCTTACAACATTTAATACTACTTATTATTTAAGTTGCGTGTACCAAAAATTCAAAAGTAAACAAAAATATATAAATGAAAACAAAATAGCCATTAAAATTAACAAATAACATTTTGGAAATTCAGCATCATGGTTGCTTTCTCATCATCACGCGCGGCATCGTTATTGTTAAGCGTCTATCTGGACGATACTCTGAAAATTGAGAAGAGTTCCGAGCGCTGCGCGAAACATTGAAACCCTCGGGCATATTGCAGTCATTTAACGTGGGACTGGTGAGCTTGATGAGTATGGCTAGTGACTCCACCTGCGTCAGCAATTTTGAGCGGGCAGGACCCTCGGCGAACTCTTTGGGTGTCATGGTAAGAAAGCGTATCTTCTTCACGGCCTCTCGGATCGGACTATCAGTTGGTAAAACGTTGTCCTTGTGCTCATTGCCATTCTCGTCGAGAATTCTTCGATTAATCGCAAGCTTAAGCAGAAAGTTGAAGAGTTCCAGCTCAGAGATATTAATTCGATCTTGATCCAGAACGTCTAGCAATGTGACTGCCTTTATGTTTAGGATGCTTGAATTAGAGAGAACTAAACGCGTATTGTTTTGTATAAAATCCATGGCATTCTGCATCAAATCGGTCTCGTCGAACAATTTGGCACACTCATAAGTAAGCAACACGTTTTTCGGATTAATTTCTTTAATCAGATACTGCACGCAATGACTCACCACATGTGGCAACATGTATTTCTTAGCCGCATAGACTAGTCTTCTTGCCATTTGCCAATTGAAACGTATTTTAATATGGTCTGTGTAGATGTATTGGAGAATTGCTTCAAATACATCCGGATGCATGTCATTTACAATTTTGGGATCCGTCTGCTCCGGAAGACTGCCAAAGAACATTGTCTCAAACACGGGGGACCCCATGGCCAGAATCTGCTCGTGAGCAGAAATAAGGCGCTGATCTGGCGACCTTCCCACCAAAAAGCGGCAATCTGTCCATTTCTGGGATCGCAGCAGATAATCACCACGTTCCGCGATCTTCGTAAAACCGATTTGCCAGTCCATTTTTATTTTTATTTTTTACTTTCAATTGCACAAGAGGTGCACAAAATGTCACAAAGGTAAAGAGGTGATAGTGGTAAAGTACATCGATAAGTAGATTTTGTTATAAGGGCGATACCTTAGAACAGATCGATTTTTGTCAATGAATCGATTAGTTGATTGCATTGTGTTGCGCATATTATAATCAATCGATATTTGTTTTGGTTTAAGTACTTTTAATGTTGAATTTAAAAAAATTAAATAAATAAATATTTATATAATGAAGAAATTTAATCTTACACAGAATTTTATGCAGATTATAAAATATTTATAGAATTTGTGTAAATATTATATATATAAATATTATATATATACTTTTTCAGAATGAAACGATAAGACTCTAGAACTGAAATCCCAGTTGTTAGTTGCAATTTTATCTCTTGCTTTGTGCTTGCTTTCTGCACTTTAAGCGGCCGTTTGTGACCAAGCGTTGTTATTTTTCTGCACTATTTTCAATTCGTTTATCATTCCCCTTAAGAATTTCATAGTCGACTATAAAATACCCTTTTTTATTATGTCGTCCTATTTAGTGTGTTTCTTTAACAAGCGTGATGGACCTGACCCCAAGCAAGAATTTATTTCTTGCTTCTTTTGTGACCGGACTTTTCACTTGAAGTGTGCTGGTATAACGGTCAAAGTCAAAGATTGTCTTGAGAAGAACAATGGTTTGAGATGGCGCTGTGATACTTGCCGGGACATTGAGGTGCAAGTTCGTAAATTTATGGAGCGAACTAGAGATAGTTTCACGGACCTGTCAAAGATTTTTCATAAGGAAAATGTCCTATTTTCGGATATGGAGAATTTGTTTAATAACTCATCCAACAACTCATCATCTAACTATCTAATCTATATCTCAATAGTCATTCCTTTGATTTCGATGTCATTTGTTTTACTGAGTCCTGGCTCAAGCCTGCCTTTTCTATTCTTTCTTCCAAATACTCTATATATAGATGTGATCGTATAGCTCGTAAAGGTGGCCGTGGATTCTAATCTGTCCTCAGAACCGATTTCAACTACATTAAATTCTGATATTGAGTTTATTTGTGTGAAAGTTTCTTTTCTTAAATTTTCAATTTATTTAACATGTTCTTATATTCCACCCCTTTCTGATATCACTTTTTATGATAGTCATGTGACTGCTATTAAATTTATATCATCTTTACTTTCTGATACTGACATGGTTTTTGTCTTAGGTGATTTTAATCTTTCAGATGTTCGATGGTTTTCCTCAAATAACTCGCATTCACTTTTTCCTGATAGCTCTCATGAATTTATTGACGGTCTTTCTGACCTTTTTTGGTGCAAATCAATCCTGTGTGCAATTCTATCAACAGGACACTTGACCTGTTATTCGTATTGGACTCTACCTATAGCATCGTATCCAGGATTGATCCATTGGTAATTCCGGAAGACCCTTACCACCCAACTCTAAACGCACGTATTAATTTACCTTTGTGGCCTGTTGTTCTATCATCTCAGCCACTTAAGCGAGTACGGAGTTTTAGTAAATCTGATTTTAATAAGTTAAACAGTCTAATTTCATGTTCTGATTGGTCTCAACTATACACATGTTTTGACTTGGATAATGCCATTAAGATTTTTTATAATACTCTTAACTCTTTATTTGACATCTGTGTTCCACTTTTATCACCAATTAGTTGCAATTAGGGATGGCAAAAAAAATGTATTAATCGATTATTGAATCATATGATTAATTTAAGATACGCGATTATAAATTGCAATTAATCGACGAAAAATAAAAATAATCGATTAATCAAATGATTAATTTTTGTTATAGTTTTTTAAAATATTGCGTAATGCAATGCCATTGTATAGCAACAAAAATTAAGAACAATAATAAAATGCCCAAAAAAATATAAATACAGTGGCTCACAGCATAAAGTATGCAGGTCAAATTTCGACATTTGAGGCTTATTTGAGCCGTTATCGTTAACATTATGACACAAATGAATGACACAAAACTTTCTTTAACCCATTAAGTTCCCTTCGAAAATTTCAAATTAATGTAAAAGTCTACTTTTTCAACTTTTTTCCTAGATTTTTTACAAAAAATATTTTGATGCAGAAAATTTTGTTAGAAAATTCTAAGAGTGACTGCAAAAAAATATATTCAAATATATTTTTGCTAGTATTTTTTTTGGAATAAAAAATGTTGGCCCTGAAAAAATTTTGGCAACGACGCGATTATTTGATCGAATAATCGATTAGTGTTTCAATTAATCGCAACACATTTTACGATACAATTAAATCGCCAATGGAAGCAAAATAATCGATTATTGTGTATCATATGATTAATCGTGCCATCCCTAGTTGCAATAGACCTCCTTGGTTCTCTAGAGAATTATCACATTTAAAAAATGTGAAATCCAAGCAATTTAAAAAATATAAAAAACTTGGAAATCCTTTTGATTTCTTTAGATATTTAATTACCTGCTCTAGTTTTCTAATTCTTAACTCACAATGTTACAATAATTACTTGCGACGTTGTAAGCTTGAATTCTCTGAAGATCCGAAGCAATTCTACAAATTCGTAAACTCAGCCTCACCATTACCATCTTCTGTTGTCTTCAATGATATTCAAGCTAATACTTATCAATCCATAGCAGATTTGTTTGCTGACTTTTTCCAAACTACATATTCTACGAGTAGTCTCCGTGTTGTCCAGCCGTACCCGTATAGGTTAAGCTGTTCTATGTTAACTGTATTTACAGCCCTTTAATCACAGAAGCTCGCTTCTTTGCGATCTTAAATTGATTAAGCCAGTGCACGCACCAGGTCCCGATGTGTGCCTGCTTCTGTACTTAAGTACTGTGCAGAATCTTTATGCAGACCATTACATAAGTTGTTTACTTTGTCCGTTGATTCCTCCTCTTTCCCAGCGCTATGGAAAGATTCTTATATTATCCCTCTTCATAAAAAGGGTATTAAGTCCGATGCTCAGAATTATAGAGGTATTTCCAAGTTGTCTGCTATTCCGAAGATGTTTGAAAAATTTATAACTTCACATCTTCAACATTTATGTAGCTCTATTATCTCACCTACTCAACACGGGTTTATGAGATGTAGATCTACAACCACTAACCTACTTGAGTTTACTTTCCTAGTGATTAAAGGGTTCAAGGAAAAGATGCAAACTGATGTTATTTATACTGATTTTAGTAAAGCTTTTGATTCCGTAAACCACTCTCTACTCATTCATAAGCTTGATCTTCTTGGCTTTCCATACAATCTTCTTCTTTGGATTTCAAATTATTTAAGTAACAGAACACAAAGAGTTATTTTTAAAAATTCATTTTCAAAGTTAGTTAAAGTTACTTCTGGAGTACCGCAAGGTAGTCATTTTGGTCCACTACTCTTTACGTTATTTATAAATGATCTTCAATCTTTATTATCTCACTCCCATGCTATCATGTATGCGGATGACGTCAAGCTTTGTTTATCGTATAGCGATCCTTCTTCTTTTAGACTCTTGCAAGCAGACTTAAATGCTTTCCATCTTTGGTGCCTAGATAATTTATTAAATCTCAATAGTTCGAAATGTAAAGTTATGTCTTTTTATAGATCTTTCCGCATTATTTCACAGTATTCACTAAATGGCATTATATTGGAATGCTTGAATGATTTCGAAAGATCAGTTAATGACTTGGGTATAGTTCTAGATCATAGACTGAAATTTGATAAGCATATTGCTATAGCTGTCAATAAAGCAATGGGAGTTCTCGGGTTTATTAAGCGATGGTCCAAGGAATTTAATGATCCCTTTACTACTAAACTTCTTTACACGTCTCTTGTTCGTCCAATTCTTGAGTATGGATCAAGTGTGTGGTCTCCTCAATATGAATCCCATCGTGCCAGGATAGAGTCGGTTCAAAAACAATTTTTAATTTTTGCTTTACGTGGCTTGAGTTGGAACTCGGAAATTCAGTTGCCTTCATATTCTAGTAGACTTCTCTTACTCAAACTTCCCTCTCTTACTAACCGTGGAATTATGCTTGGAGTAATGTTCTTCCACAAATTACTGCAGGGTCACATAGACTCGGCTGATTTGTTGGATGAAATAACCTTCAACGTACCTTCTAGAGTAACTCGAAACTTTAATCCTTTATATCTTCAACGTTGTTCCACTAACTGGGAACTTCACTAACCTCTTCGTATTCTGTGTGCTGATTATAGTCTGTACCGTACGATTAGTTTCGATCGTTCTCCGCCCACTGTTAAAGCCTCTATATTATCATTAGACCCCGTACTTTAAAAAAGTAAAGGGGTCTATTAACTTTGTCACAAAAAAAAATGTGCGTAACAGTTAGAAGGAGGCGTGGCAGACCCCATAAAGTATATATATTCTTGATCAGCATCAACAGCCGAGTTGAAATAGCCATGTCCGTCTGTCCGTCTGTCTGTCTGTCCGTCTGTCTGTCTGTCCGTCTGTCCGTCTGTAAGAGCGCCTAGATCTCAGAGACTATAAGAGCTAGAGACTCCAAACTTGGTATGTAGGTTCGTCTATATTGAGAGCAGATCGAGTTTGTTTTAGATTTTGGATCGGACCACTATATCATATAGCTCCCATATGAACAATCAGTTGAAAATCAAGTCTTAGTATGGAAAACTTTTTTGCTGTTTGAGATATTTCAACCAAACTGACAGAACATGCATAAAAGATGGGCTCATACATACTGACGAAATTTGGTTGGAATCGAACTACTATATCATATAGCTCCCATAGGAACAATCAGTTGAAAATCAAGTCTTAGTATGAAAAACTTTTTTGCTGTTTGAGATATTTCAACCAAACTGACAGAACATGCATAAAAGATGATCTTATACATTCTGACCAAATTTGATTGAAATCGGATTACTATATCATATAGCTGCCATAGGAACGATCAGTTAAAAATCAAGTCTTAGTATGGAAAACTTTTTTGCTGTTTGAGATATTTCAACCAAACTGACAGAATATGCATAAAAAAAGGTCCTATACATACTGTCCAAATTTGATTGAAATCGGATTACTATATCATATAGCTGCCATAGGAACGATCAGTCCAAATAAAGTCTTAGTATGAAAATCTTTTTGTTGTTTGAGATATCTTTATAATAAGTACGGGGTCTCCGACAGTCGAGTACCGCTCGACTGTAGCACCGCCGACTAGTTTTTAACTCGTCTTACCAACTAACTACTTTTTAATATCATTTTGGTCTGATTGGGTTTTTCCCAATCCTTGCAGCAAATGTTGGGTCAAAAATTTTCTTTTTCATTTTAGATTCCCCAGAGTATTTAATTTTAATTTAAATTTATTTTGTGACTTAAAAATATATATTTTTTTAATTTTAATGGCATTTTTTTAAATTAATTGTTGTGTCAGCTGCTTTTAGCCTGACAATAAATAAATAAAATAAAAATAAAATAAATAAATAAATATTTCTTCACATACAAGGACAGCCCTAATATGTAAATTTGCCATTAACTTTCACAAATACTTTCGGAAATTAAAGCAGGTCGAGCAAATCCCACAACAATTTTAGGTTGGAGTCTCATCAATTTTGAGGTTTGATAAACAAAAATTATTTAAAGATCAAGATCAGTTTGAATAGTTTTTTATTTATCTGATGATGCAACATTATTCCTAAAGCATTGGATTATTTTTGTAAATATTTTGATTTCATTTTGATTTTATGCTAAGCAGTCCAAAATAATCGATTTATTTTATCCGGATTCTAGCTTACTAGCTCAATGTAAAGTGAATTCAATCCGAAAGTCATGTCGAAAGTGAAAATCGGAACAGGTGAGGGAAATTCATTTTCGCAAATCTTGCTGAAAATTAAAATCGGCACAATAAAAAGTTAAATATGTTTATTACCTGCATTATATTGGATATAGTAATGTTTTTTCATACTCAAATTAATGAGCATGTTTCGATTCTTACAACATTTAATACTACATATTATTTAAGTTGCGTGTAACAAAAATCAAAAGTAAATAAAAATATATAAATGTCTAAATGTATAAGCGTTTATCTTGACGATACTCTGAAAATTGGGAAGTATTCCGAGCGCTGCGGGAAACATTGAAACCCTCGGGCATAGAACTTGTGGAAAAAACTTTATCATTGCCATTCTCGTTGAGATTTCTTTGTTCACTGGCAACCTTTAGCAGCAAGTTGAAGAGTTCCAGCTCAGAGATATTAAGTCGATCTTGATCCAGCACGTCTACCAATGTGTCTGCCTTAATGATTCGGATTCTTGAATTAGAGAGAATTAAGCGTGTATTGTTTTGTATAAAATCCATTGCGTTCTGCATCAAATCGGGCTCGTCGAATAATTATGCAACACGTTACTTGGTTCCATTTCTTTAATCAGATACTGCACGCAATGACTCACCACATGTGGCAACATGTATTTCTTAGCCGCATAGACTAGTCTTCTTGCCAGTTGCCAATTGGAACCTATTGTAATGCGGTCTGTGTAGATGTATTCGAGAATTGCTTCAAATACATCCGGATGCATGTCATTTACAATTATGGGATCCGTCTGCTCCGGAAGACTGCCAAAGAACATTGTCTCAAACACGGGGGACCCCATGGCCAGAATCTGCTTGTGAGCAGAAATAAGGCGCTGATCTGGCGACCTTCCCACCAAAAAGCGGCAATCTGTCCATTTCTGGGATCGCAGCAGATAATCACCACGTTCCGCGATCTTCGTAAAACCGATTTGCCAGTCCATTTTTATTTTTATTTTTTACTATCAATTGCACAAGAGGTGCACAAAATGTCACAAAGGTGATAATAGCGATAGTGGTAAAGAGGTGATAGTGGTAAAGTACATCGATAAGTAGATTTTGTTATAAGGGCGATACCTTAGAACAGATCGATTTTTGTCAATGAATCGATTAGTTGATTGCATTGTGTTGCGCATATTATAATCCATCGATATTTGTTTTGGTGTAAGTACTTTTAAAGCTGAATTTAAAAAAATAATAAATAAATAAATATTTAAATAATGAAGAAATTTAATCTAATCACAGAATTTTATTCAGATTATAGAATATTTATTGTATTTGTGTAAATATTATAGAAAATTATAAAACTTTTTCGGAATGAAACGATAAAACTCTAGAACTGAAATTCCAGTTGTTAGTTGCAAGCTATTATAGTTAAACATATTAAATATTGAATAACAAGGAATATATAAATTTTGTATTTTTGGTGGGAAATCTCAAACCATAATGTTTCGACACATTTAAATATGATCAGCGTCGAGTTTCTTCAATTTTTGGGCTGGGTCTTTAGCTTAAAGCCAAACAGCTGCTGAGCAATAGCCACAATGGCTTTAATTCTTTTGGCCCAAAAGCATAAAACTAAAAGAATGTGCACACACATGTGTGTGTGTAATAATACAGCAAATAAACAATGGCAAGAAAACAAACATGTATTAACAATGCCAATAAGCATAAGCAAGACACATACTGAGAAAAGTACGAAGAAATAATCCTCCAAAATAATCATTATGGCCATCAGGAGGAGCCACAGAGCTATGTAAAAAATGCAATTGGCCAACAAAATGACAATAACAACAAAAGCTACAACAGCAACAAGAACAACAACACAGACTCGTAGTGACACAACTCAAATATGTCCATTTGGTTGGACAAGCACTCGGGGTGTATTAGTGGCCGGAGTCCTAGTCTTTATCCTGACATCCATGTATATGTGTTCGCATTAGTGTGCGTTACACACACACACACATTACACACACGTACAAAAGATGGTCTGTCGGACTGACCGAACAAAGCCCAAAAGGATAATCGGCCTAGATTTAATGGTATTTTTATGTTACGCAAAAGGATTTTTAATTGCTTAACTGGAGATTCGCATTGAATGTAATGTGGGAGACCCAAGCTAACTCCCATTTAGAGGCAGGCATAAGGGATAATTTATCTGTCGGCAGGTGTCTTTTGCAAATTAGACAAAACTTAGCCAACAAAAAAAAAACAAAAACAAAAACAAATTGATGATAGCCATGGGCATTCAAATGCTGTGTTAATTAGCTTTGTATCCTTTAGGCTTGGTGTTACGTAAGGAATTACAGGGTATGCAATAACTCATTGACAGAATTTGCACCAGTTTAATTGCAAGGCACTTCTTGCATAAAATTTCGATTAAAAATTTCACTATTTTATTTAATTATTTATTTATATATTTATTTATTTATTGTCAGGCCAAAAGCAACCGACACAACAATAAATTTAACATTAAATATTAAGACTAAAATAAATATATATTTTTTAATTACAAAATAAATAAAAGTAAAATGTCTAGGGTATCTTAAATTAAAAAGAAAATGATTGGCCCAACATTTGTCGCTAGGATTGGGGAAAACCCAATCAGACCAAAAAATTATTCAATAGTAGTTAGTTGGTTAGACTAGTTAAACATGATAATTAATAGTGAGTAGAGAGCACTCGAAACTAATTGTATTAAATAAATAAAATAAAAATAAATTTTTATTTATATATTAAAATACATATGTATATGGGTATTTCAGGATCGAGCACGCGGCATTTGTACGTCCTTAAATTAAAAAAAAATGACCAAAGTTGACATTTTCAACACTATTTTAATTATAAAAGATAAGCTTTGAAGACTTGTCGTTTTCGAAAACAATGCATCGCGAACGCGACGAAAAATGGAAGTCATGTTTGACTTCATCTTGACAAATGCGAAAGTCTGCGAAATGTGGCGAGTTATTTGGAAGAAAATACTCTTAAACTATAATTAAATAATGTTGTTTTCCATTTTAGAAATAATTTTGATGTGTTACTATCATTTTATTTATTCTACAAGTTTTATTAGTAATTTGTAACGCGGCATCGCGAACGTGACAAGATTTCCACCTAGTTTGTGCCAAGAATTCGATCATCAAATTTTATTCAATATATCGAAAATAGCTTGTGAAACTTGTTTTACTATCTTACTTAGTGTGATCGTTAGAATGCAAACGGTCTATTTTGGAAGCCAATTTTTAAGAAAATGGGCAAAAATGTAGAAAAAGTTAATTTATTCCAATAGATATGTTCACTCTTTTGAATTTCTTCTAGCGTATATTGCTTAAATAAATAGCATGAATAAATTTTTGGAAGAAGGTGGACCTTTTTCTGGAAATGCCCATATGTATTTTAATTTTACATACTTAGTTACAGTTTAGTGCTGGAAAATAAAAAATCAAAATGAATCTTCTTGTTTTTATCTCTCTTAGCTCTTTTGATTAATGTAGTTTGAGTTGATATAATGAATTTCCCATAGGCTGAAAAGAAAAATAATATTAAGGTCAAACAACAAGTGAAAGCTTAAAGTGGCAGACAGGATTCATAAATCAAAGAGGCGTTCGTTAATTCATATCTTGACAATTGGTCAATGTACATGATTTAAAACGCATTAAAAGCCAACTGCGGAAAGTGACAAAAACCAGCAACAAAATAGAAGAATTATGTCAAAATAAAATACGAAAAAAAAATATTGAGAAAAAAATAGCTGAGTGTCCTGGTCATGTCCTGGTCGCGAAAATGATTAATGATAAATTATTTAAGGAACGTTGACAGCGAATAAAATAACAAAGTGATGGCAACGCCAGGTTGAACATTTACGAGTATTAAATGTATTTAAAATGTTATTACAGTTCGCTATAACAGCATGAAAGACGAATAAATCATGAATATTAAGTTCCCAGTCGAAAGAACAAAAGTCAATTGCTCTTGGTTTATTGATAGAGTCAAAGAGGGAGACAGAGAGATGGAGATTCAAAGTAACCGAAGCGACTATTTCGATGGCCCTTGAGAGCTTAACGGCTTAGAAAGCCCCTTGCTCCCTTCTCCCTCTCTCTCTCTCCTTCGCTGTTCCTATTATAGATGAAATTGCCATAAGTTCGACTTGACCATCCATTTGATTAGATGGCCCTGTTCGGCTACGATTCGAAATATACTCGAGGGGCACAAATGTTTATGCAGTCGGATTCTATTTTTCCATCTCATGATTTGAGCAATTGCAAGCATTCAACGGATACTCTCAACTGGGCTGTAATACGTAAGTGTGTGTGTGTGTTAGATGCCTTTTGGCCATTTTGGGTTTTTGTTTATTAAATTCCGGCCAAGGATTTTTGAGCTTTACCCAAATTCCTGTCGACAATTTTACCCCCTTCCTTCTTTTTTTTTTTTGAAAAAATCTGATATGCAGCTCTTAAGCTGTATGCATTTTTTAAGTTTTCATTTGTAGAAACTTTGCTCGTTGCCACAAAGTGGATAACTTTCTCTCTGTGAAAGGCATTAGATGCAAAACACAATACACACACGTTGAGACTTTCAATTTAATTTTAATACATGCTCTTCGTCTAAAATATACGCTTCTGTCATAGCATAATAAAGACTTTCTAAGAAAACTTTCACTATCTCACTGCTATTTCATAGTGGAATCACCAAAAAGTTGTGTTTTAAATTATGAATCACAGTGATAAAGGAAATAATTCAACGTATATCAGAATTTCCATGCTTCAAATATACTTTTTTTGAATTTTACTTAAATAAAAATAACATTTCCACAGCCAAAATCTGCACAATTTACACGTTTATCCTTTTGGAAAGTAAACCTATTGAATTGCAGCTTCAATTTGAGCCCACCTTTTGCCACAAAAGTATAAATGCTATGAAAGTCTTATGATGCGAGTATAACCATAAAATACACAATCGCTGAACCGCAAATAAAAGACACCCAATTCAGTCAACATAAACATAGGACAGACAGACAGAGAGACAGACAGCAAAGGCGAATCGAAGCTAATTTTGTCTAAGTGGGTAAAACGAATGCTGAGATTTTGTGCTGCAATGTCAGCCCAATTCCAGCTACATTCCCCGAGCAGCAGCCAGTATGTAATGCACGGCTTTTCTTCTTCATATTTGTTGTCTCTGAATTTTACTGCTAACTGGGGAGTTGGCTACAATTTCAAATAATATACGTATATGACAGACTTTGGTATACCCTGTAAGCATTGTCTGGGAAAACAAGGAAATATATACACGAAACAAGATCAAGTTTTAAATAAAAAGGGAAAAGTATATTCAAAGAAAATTATTCAAATTCTTCATTCAAATGTTAAATATATTGAAAAATTAACTTATTTTTTAAGCAATCAAGATTTATCAGTTTTTCAGTGCACTTATTTTGGTCTTGATATTTTTTCTGTATTGATATAGCATTGGCTTTTTTTTTGGTCTAGCTAAATTTTATTTTCTTATATTTAAAAAATATAGATATCTTTAACTTTTGTTGTAAGACGACTTCTGGCGTCGAAATTGAGATAAAAAGAACTTTAAATTTGAATTCGCTCTGTACTTTAATTAAATAAATTAAATTACAATATAAGTTATATGTTTGATTATGACTGTTACAAATAATACCACACAGTTGTTATACCCTTGACACTCGGGTACAGGGTATATGGTATAAAAAGTAACCAAAACAAATGACAAACAATAAAAATCGAGTATACGCAATGCTTGCTTTAAGGATCAGCGCGGTGTGTCTGTGTAAAGGGGTGGTGTGGCTTGTATTGGTGTGTGTTTGTGTGTGTGTGGAAATATTTTCAATGTTCAATGTTGGAGTGCTTCTTCGTTGACTGTTAAAGTTATTGCCGCATAATTTTCGGCGCTAAACATTTTCGTTGCACATAATTACGCCCGTAAAATATCAAGTGAAATTAAAATCGAGCCTAGCAAATAACAGAATAAAAAGAAGTAAATATAACGAAAAACAAAAACCGAAAAGAAAACAAAAAAAGAAATAATTGCAAGTGCCGCATGTTGCGATGGCGATAAAAAGCGCTTGTTAATGTTTATGCATGTGCTGGCCAAGGCAGGACAATTGTCCTGTGGGGCCCGGTTGTATCCGACGGTGTGAGTCTCTCTCTCTCTTTCTTTCTCTCTCTCTTTCTTTTTCTCTCTCTGTGTCTGTCTGTGAGCCTGTGTTCCACGCCATTGTCGAGGCTTATGGGGAGACCATTATGGACAACTGCAATGGCGACAATAACGTGTCGTTGATGTTTCACACCTGAGACACATTTTCGAGAATGTATGTCCTGTGCCTCCCCTCTTCCCCCTTCCTCCACCATTCCTGCAGACGAACAGGTGGTTGGCGCAGCGCCCAAAAGTGTGCTATTAAAATTGAGACTACGCTATAGATACAATATACATATATAAATGTATAAAGATATGTCTGTATATATCTGTATGGTATATTAGCATTTACATATGCTAAGTGCTTGAAATTTTGCCAAACTGGCAAATGCAACACAAATTTTGCGGTTTTGTGGTTATCCTTTTAAGGACAAGAACAGGTAAAGGACAACAACAACAAAATTTGAGTCCTATGCCCTTTCTGCCTGGTTGTTAATCTTGTTAGGCGTGAAATATCTTTCAGTCAGATTTTTATTGCACAGCGTATTTAATAAATAAATTTACTCGGAAATTCAACGCTTTGACTATCGAAGCAAGTGTCAAATCGACGGCTTTTTAAATTAATAGGATTTTTGTTAATATTATGAAATAATGTAGCGAGAAAGTCTGGAAAATGCGAGGCGATTTATTTATGAGTTGGGAATCACAAAGAGAACTCTTGACAGATATTTTGAGAGTAAGTTTACTTATCAAATCGCTTTTTGAATGAATGCTGTTGTTATATTTATAAAAAAGATAGATAGAAGTATACAAAATGTATTTTATTTAATTTTGTTCTTACCACATTATGGTAAATTATACAACCTTATGTTTGCTTCAGACTTTTCTTTAAAGTATTAAAAACTTTTTATTGGCTATTTTCATAACAAATCCAAACTTTAAT
>JBAMBJ010001125.1:0-10720 GCA_037043495.1 Drosophila recens | reverse complement strand
TTCTGCCGCAGTTCAAGACCCTCAACGAGTGGTTACACTACGCTTTCGCCAACAGCGAGATCAATGGCAAGTCGGAGAATTCTATACTGAATATCCTTTAGTTTCCCTTCCAGCTGACGATCGCTTTCCCATGCTGGAGTGCGAGCGTGACTTAGAGCGCACGAGAGCCTCGGGCAGCAGCAGCTCGGCCAAGTCGCAGGAGCACAATCACAATCGCGAGGTCATCTTCGCTCTGCCCAGTCTGCAGCTGCACTTCAAGACCGAGCACAAGCAGGGACCAAGCACGCCAGAGCCAACTGGTTAGCAGATAAGAGTTATAAATCGGACAAAATCTAACTATTTCCTATTTTTACGATTTCAATTATTTTTAATTTATTTACAACTTTTATTTTTAATTTGTATAATAAAATTTCAAAAAACAAGTTTTATTATCAAGTTTTATTAAAAATTGAAAAATTAGTTTTATTCTCAATGTTTTTTTTTAATTACCACAACTCTTTTTTGCAATTTTTAATATAAAATTTGAAAATAAAACTTATTTTCAAATTTGTATTATAAAATTAGCAAATAAACATTAAATTGATACCCATTTCATAAATCAGGTTGTATAATTGACCTTATCTTCATTACCTTTCTATTGATTGTGCAATGATAATTGAATTTGTTTTTTACTTGTATAATTTGGAAAAATACAATTTATTCTTAATTTTTTTTTATTTTTAAAATTGCAAAAAAGTTTTTTATTATTAAATAAAAGTTATTTTTCAAATTTCTACTATAAAAACTTAAATTTATTTCTCAATTTTTTTTATATTAATTAGAAAACAACTCCTATATTATAGTTGTATTAATAATACTTATTAAATCAATTCTTACAACACGAGCCTTATAAATATGGTAGCATACCATTTGTAGATTTGTAAATTTATAAGTTCATGCACTTTTGTATTGTATTTTCAAGGTTTGTTTTTAAAAAGTATTTTTGACTTTTAGAATTTGGTTTTTAATTTGTTAATTAAAGTGAGAGAGGCTGAGAGGCGGTTAAGACTTTTTTTTCACGATTATGACTTAAATTATTAAATAAGTAATTAATAATTTTAGTTTTATTTATTATTTAGTATTTAATTATTTGGCATTTTCTGTAATTTGATTGCCGTTTAAGCTGAAAGGGTGTTAAGCTTAGCTTATTTATTCTTTCGAGGGTTCCGGGACTGTAATAACCAATTATACATGTATAAGTTGTACTGTGAAATTTACCGGAGAGCATGAAACTGCCGGACATCCTTCCTAGCAACCGTTATAGCAAAGATTACAATGCAGTAAGTCAGATTGAAGTAGGTCACGATACCGTACAGTAAATTGGACCGTATGATTGGAATGAAGTAAAGAACATAACAGAGTTCGGCTAGCCAATTCACTATTTCGGTTGTTAAGATACGAAGATAAAAAGTAAACCTTGTATGGTAAGAGAGAAGATGAAAATAAAAAAATAATAAGCAATCGAACCATATGCTTACATCATATTGTTCTTGATATTATGCTGTCCCAATTCCTCAAGTTGTTTGCGATTCTTTCGGTTTTCAATGTGAACATGCCAGACAGTTGCAATCATGAATGTTGCTTTTATGAGAATCGCCAAAGTCACAAGACCCAACAAATAGATAAAGATCGACCAATCAGTTGCTGCAAAAGAACAACATAAGAACACTTAAACAATTGCCAAAATTAATATTAAGATTAACTTACTTTTAAAATCGCAATAGTAGTATGCATATCCAACTTTCCAACTCGAATCGATATCAAGATTGTCGAGCAACTGATCTGCCAGAATTGTGATTAGGAGAAACACAGACGATATTCCCCAGACAAATAGATTGTACTTCAAAAACCGCGACTGATTGTTGTATTGAATGGTTATAAACATGTCAGCAACAAAAATTCGATAAAATTCGAAACCCATCACGGCAAGCCACAAATAGGTGGAAATTATGATGAAATAGCTTGAATAGGCTAAAATACAAGTGGGCTATTTCAGAAAATATAATGCGAAGATAAATTGTACAAATACTTACCCACAATATTGCAGGGTGCTCCCAGAAGAAATGTGTCGATATCATTCAGTCTATTTATCAGTAAATGAACCGAAAAGCAAATCAGATAACACAGACAACATTTGTCATATGCGTGTTTCAGTTTTATCACAAATATGTAAATTAATGTGGTCAGAAACACAAACACAGTAGACGTCCACTTCACTGGGAAACAAATCATTAATAGATTTATAAATCTCTAGAAAATTAAGGGTTTACCATAGTTGCTTTTATTATAGCGTAATTCCTTCAAGCAATTTATTGGCGACAGCATGTAGTTCAATCCCCGAATGATCAACTCCTTTGGCTGTATGCAATAATCTCGTTTTGAGAGATACACATCATCATTCGATCGATACAGAGTTCCATTCTAGAAATGTTTATATAAATATATTTATTTTTAAATATCAGTTACGAAGTTTTTTTTAACCTCAAACAGTTTCCAGTGATTGTTTACTGCATAGTATACTCTGTGAATATCCTCACTACATTGTATATATATCGCTGGTTGTACCACAAACTGATACCTTATGTTTCTTTCCCGTTGTGTTCCATCCTCTAGTGTTATATATTCTGTATAATCATTGAATTCTTTCGTGCATTTGCTTTCATCATCCAGATCGAGTCGATGTCGATGACAACAGTATCGAATGCAGGGTTTAATTTTGCACACACATCCTCTTAAGTGATCATCGACAGTTATTTTCGTCCCTTCAAAGAATATCTTATAGTTGTAGGTTCCGGTTTGATCAGGAGGAATCACAACTCCTTCATATTTGAAAGAGCCATTTGTTAGTTTCTCACTGTAAGTTAAGTCGACTGTATCGAAGTAATCACAATTGGGAATATCTTTAGCTACAATTGATGTACATATACAAGAGAGTAATAGAAATTTAAGCTTCATTTGAAACATTTAATTAACACTTGAGCTTTATTTTGAGGGATAATCAACCACGCTGGGCTACAACTTAAATTGGACTGAAATCCACTATTTTCAAGCATAAGCAAGTTGAAAATGGAGTCGTTAAGAGTAAAAATAGGATTATATTTTGTTTTCTATATTGTGTGCTGAAGAGGTCTTATTTGCATAAATAATAAATGTCAAGGTTTTAAATCTGCTAAGAATATTTTGATTTATGGATTTTGCTGTTATTATTTCCTTAACTTTTAATCAATCTTGAGCAAGTAAGAATGCTGCAGTAGATTCCCGACTAAAGAATACACTTTCCTCAATTTAGATTTGTATTAGTTAATATTATTTAGGAATCTTAAACTCCAACGCATGAAAATTACGGCATACTTTACATGAGATCACAGGGTCGAAGATGCTCTTTTTGTGTTACAATTACGAGTTCAATATGCTCTCTAAATGTGCTATACTTAAGGGTATAGCAGACCATCGAGCTATGCTTTTGCTTATCAGTCAAATGAAACATTGGTAAGTTCTGCGGGTCTCCAAAAACATGAATTGTTGTTTACGATCTGTAGCACATTAATTGATTAAAATTAAAAAAATTCGCTGTTTATTTGTTGTGTTTTTCGTTCAATTCTTTTTCAAGTGGAAATTGATCTTAAAAAGTAAATATGCAAATCCTAAAGTTACATGTTATTATTATTTTCCATTATTTTCCAATTATGTATTTACAACTTTCATTTTTAATTTGTATAATAAAATTTCAAAAAACAAGTTTTATTAAAAATTTAAAAATTTGTTTAATTCTCAATGTTTTTTTTTAATTACCACAACTCTATTTTGCAATTTTAAATATTAAATTTCAAAATAGAACTTATTTTTAAATTTTTATTAAAAAATAAGCAAATAAACATTAAATTGATACCCACTTCATAAATCAGGTTGTATATTTGACCTACACTTCATTACCTTTCTATTGATTGTGCAATGATAATTCTATTTGCTTTTAATTTTAATAATTTGGAATAATACGATTTATTCTTAATCTTTTTTATTTTAAAAATTGCAAAAAAGTTTTATTTTATAAAATAAAACTTGTATTAATAAAACTTGTTAAATCAATTCTTACAACACGAGCCTTATAAATATAATGGAAGCATACGTATACCATTTGTAGATTTCGTAATGAATTTAATGAATCAACAAATTCATGCACTTTTGTATTGTATTTTCAAGGTTTGTTTTTATAATGTATTTTTGACTTTTAGAATTTGGGTTTTAATTTGTTAATTAGGCTGATTGCGCAAGAAAGTTAAAATCACTAGGGAAAAATTCTTATAGTTCTCTTGTCTACTAATAAAATTTGTTCACTGACATACGTATGTAACAAATTTAACAATATGTATTGTGCCGCATATGCAGAGGGGCGGTAAGGACTTTTTATACCCTGTGCCCATTGAAAATGGTCAAAAAGGGTATATTAGATTTGTGTGATGTATGTAACAGGCAGAAGGAAGCATCTACGACCCCATAAAGTATATATATTCTTGATCAGCATCAACAGCCGAGTCGATTGAGCCATGTCCGTCTGTCCGTCTGTCCGTCTGTCCGTCCGTCTGTTTGAACGCGTCGATCTCAGAGACTATAATAGCTAGAGACTTCAAATTTAGTATGTAGGTTGCTGGATATCGGACGCAGATCGAGTTTGTTTTTAAATTTGGATCGGACCACTATATCATATAGCTGCCATAGGAACGATCAGACGAAAATCAAGTCTTAGTATGAAAAACTTTTTTGTTGTTTCAGATATCATAACCAAACTGACAGAATATGCATATGGGAAAGCCCCATACATTCTGACCAAATTTGCTTGAAATCGGATCACTATATCATATAGCTGCCATAGGAACGATCAGACGAAAATCAAGTCTAATTATGAAAAACTTTTTTGTTGTTTGAGATATCTCAACCAAACTCACAGAATAAGCATATGGGATGGCTCCATATATTCTGACCAAATTTGCTTGAAATCGGATAACTATATCATATAGCTGCCATAGGAACGATCAGACGAAAATCAAGTCTAAGTATGAACAACTTTTTTGTTGTTTGAGATATCTCAACCAAACTGACAGAATATGCATATGGGATGGCTCCATACATTCTGACCAAATTTGCTCGAAATCGGATCACTATATCATATATCTGCCATAGGAACGATGAGTCGAAAATAAAGTCTAAGTATGAAAAACTTTTTTTTGTTGTTTGAGATATCTCAACCAAACTGACAGAATATGCATATGGGAAAGCCCCATACATTCTGACCAAATTTGCTTGAAATCGGATAACTATATCATATAGCTGCCATAGGAACGATCAGACGAAAATCAAGTCTAAGTATGAACAACTTTTTTGTTGTTTGAGATATCTCAACCAAACTGACAGAATATGCATATGGGATGGCTCCATACATTCTGACCAAATTTGCTCGAAATCGGATCACTATATCATATATCTGCCATAGGAACGATGAGTCGAAAATCAAGTCTAAGTATGAAAAACTTTTTTTTGTTGTTTGAGATATCTCAACCAAACTGGCAGAATATGCATATGGGATGTTTCCAAACATTTTGAACAGATTTGGTTAAAATTGGACTACTATATAATATGTATTTATTTATGTTATGTCGAGCAAACTCGACTGTAGCCGCACCACCTCGCGAGCGAAGCGAGCCGGGGGTAGGCGAGCGAAGCGAGCAGGGGGCGGAGCCCCCTTGTTTGTTTTAATTTTAGCCCATTACAAAACATTTTTTTTTAAATTAATAATGAAAAATATTTTTTTTTTTTCAAATTGATTACTTTTGTGTATATGTTCATTAGAGTGGGTCAATTTGTATGGAGCAAAAATAATTTTTTTTCGATTTCAAGCGGTTATCAAAATCGTAATCTACGATGAATTCTAAGAAGATTTGCCCAAGATACCATGGGTCTAAAGTCAAAATCGAGCTTCCGATTTTTAGCGTGAAATATGGGAAATCGTATGAAAAGTCAAAAATTATCATAATTTCTCGATAAAAATCGGAAGCTCGATTTTGACTTTAGACCCATGGTTTCTTGGGCAAATCTTCTTAGAATTCGTCGTAGATTACGATTTTGACAACCGCTTGAAATCGAAAAAATTGACCCACTCTAATGTTCATGCTTTAGCTTGTAACTTCCAGATTATTGGCCCAAAAAATAAAAAAATTTTGTTTTAAAGGTACAAAATTTATTTAAAGAAAAACCCGATTTTAATATTTTTCACTATTTTTTTAAATAAAAAAAATTAACTTAAAATTTATAAAAAGATTTGACGAAATAACTTTTTGCAAATCTAATCAGAATCTGAATTTGGATCACAACTTACTTCACTATATTGATCATAAGACAAAAATTTAAAAATTTAAACTAAAGGCGGGACATTAATCTTATAATCAACGTCTTTTATTGGCCCTGAAGCCAACTTGCATTATTGGTCATAAATCTGAATTTATCCCTCCTAGATTTACTCCACCTCAACTGAAATGGGCAAAATTTTATTTCTGATCCTGATTCAGAATGACTTTCTGCAAACAATGTTTGTTTTGGTTGATTTGAATGTGATTGGATGTTGTTAGTTTTTCCATTAAAAACAGAATAAAGTTAAAAATTTACTTACTTTTCTACTTTCTAGTCCACTTATAAAGTACCTTTTTATCGCTAAAAATCAATAATGATCCAAAAATTATGGGAAAAAAAAATTGACTGCTCACAGTGACCACACGATCCAATTGAAAAGACTAAACATTGTCAATTGTAGTTCGTTATCCGATGCAGTTTTGCATGCATTTTAAATGCACCGGTTTAAGAACCGTTATTTTCTGAACAAACATTTGAACATTTTTAAAGTGACTTCTAAAAGCTCATTGACCTTAAAAATAAATTTTTTTTCAATTAAGTCCCCCTAGATTGGCAAATCTTACGGCTATGACTTAGATCATTAAATAAGTAATTAATAATTTTAGTTTTATTTATTATTTAGTATTTAATTATTTAACATTTTCTGTAATTTGATTGCCGTTTAAGCTGAAAATGTGTTTAGCTTAGCTTATCTATTCTTTCGAGGGTTCCGGGACTGTAATAACCAATTATACATGTATATGTTGTGCAGTGAAATTTACCGGCGAGAAAGTAACTTCCGGACATCTTTCCTAGTAACCGTTATAGCAAAGATGACAATGCAATAAGTCAGATTGAAGAAGGCCCAGATACCGAACAGTGAATTGGTACGTATGCTTGGAATGAAGTTAACAACATAACAGAGTTCGGCTAGCCAATTCACTATTTCGGTTGTTAAGATACGAAGATAAAAAGTAAACCTTGTATGGTAAGAGAGAAGATGAAAATAAAAAAATAATAAGCAATCGAACCATATGCTTACATCATATTGTTCTTGATATTATGCTGTCCCAATTCCTCAAGTTGTTTACGATTCTTTCGGTTTTTAATGTGAACATGCCAGACAGTCGCAATCATGAATGTTGCTTTTATGAGAATCGCCAAAGTCACAATACCCAACAAATAGATAAAGATCGACCAATCATACTCTGCAAAGGAAAAACATAAGAACACTTAAACAATTGCCTAAAATTATATTTAGCTTAACTTACCATTTAAAAAGCAATAGTAGTATGCATATCCAACTTTCCAACTCGAATCGATTTCAAGATTGTCGAGCAGATGATCTGCCAGAATTGTGATTAGGAGAGAAACTGACGCAATTCCCCAGACAAATAGATTGTACTTCAAAAACCGCGATTGACTGTTGTATTGAATGGTGACAAACATGTCAGCAACAAAAATTCGATAAAATTCGAAAGACATTACGGTAAGCCACAAATAGGTGGAAATTATGAAGAAATAGCTCGAATAGGCTAAAATACAAGTGGGATACTTCGGTAAATATAATGCAAAGATGAATTGCACAAATACTTACACACAATATTGCAGGGTGCTCCCAGAAGAAATGTGTCGATATCATTCAGTCTATTTATCAGTAAATGAACCGAAAAGCAAATCAGATAACACAGACAACATTTGTCATATGCGTGTTTCAGTTTTATCACAAATATGTAAATTAATATGGTCAGAAACACAAACACAGTAGACGTCCACTTTACTGGGAAATAAATCATTAATAGATTTATAAATCTCTAGAAAATTAAGGCAGCTTTTACCATAGTAGATTTTATCATAGCGTAATTCCTTCAAGCAATTCATAGGCCACAACCTGTAGTTGAATCCCTGAATGGAGATCTCCTTTGGCTGTATGCAATAATCGCGTTTTGAGAGATACACACCATCATCTGATCGATACAGACTACCATTCTAGATACGTTTATATAAATATAAGTATTAATTAATATCAGCAACGAAGCTTTGTATCACCTTAAACAGTTTCCAGCCTTCGTCTATGATATATGGTGCCAAGTGAATATCCTCACTACAATGTATATATATCCCTGGCTGCACCACAAACTGATCCCTTATGTTTCTTTCCTGTTTGGTTCCATCCTCGAGTGTTATATATTCTGTATAATCATTCAATTCTTTCGTGCATTTGCTTTCATCATCCAGATCGAGTCGATGTCGATGACAACAGTATCGAATGCAGGGTTTAATTTTGCACACACATCCCCTTAAGTGATCATCGACAGTTATTTTCGTCCCTTCAAAGAATATCTTATAGTTGTAGGTTCCGGTTTGATCAGGAGGAATCACAACTCCTTCATATTTGTAAGAGCCATTTGCTAGTTTCTCACTGTAAGTTAAGTCGACTGTATCAAAGTAATCACAATTGGGAATTTCTTCAGCTCTTATTGATGAACAGATACAGATGAGTAATAGAAATTGTAGCCTGGCTTGAAACATTTTAATATCACATGGATTTTATGTAGACCAAAAAGCAACCACACGGGGCTAGAACTCAAACTAGACTGAAATCCACTATTTTCAAACATAAGCAAGTTAAAAATGGAATCATTAAGAGTACAAGAAGAATTATATTTTATTTGTTATGTTGTGTGTGAAAGTGTTCTTTTTTGCCAAAAAAATAAATGCCAAGATCTTAAATTTGTTAAAAATATTTTGATTTATGGATTTTGCTGTTATTATTTCTTTAACTCTTAATCAATCTTTAACAAGTAAGAATGCTATTGTCGATTCCCGACTATGAGATACACTTTACTTTATTTTTATTTATATTAATACTTATTGTTTATGAATCTTAAACTCCAACGGCATGAAAATTACTGCATACTTTACATGAAATCACAATATATAGATGGTTTTTTTATACTGCTACAATTACGAATTCAGTATGCCCTTGTCCTCCGCGATTACAGGGTATGACAGACCATCGAGCAATGCTTTTGCTTATCAGTCCAATGAAACATTAGTAAGTTCTGCGGCTCTCCAAAAACATGAATTGTTGTTTACAATTTGTAGCAGATTTATTGATAAAAATCAATAAAATTAGCTTTTTGTTTGTTGTGTTTTTTGTTCAATTTTGTTCAAGTAGTAATTGATCTCAAAAAGCAAATGGTGCCAATCCCAAAGTTGCATGTAAAACTCATAGTCAATTAGTAAATGTAGTTTTAGAAATAATTCACAAATCATTAAAATATTAAATTTTTTCTTAGTATTTATGTTCTGAGCCAGTGTTCAAAAAACCTAACACATATTCTAAATCTACATTATGTCTATCTATCTTGTGTAACAGAATCCAAGCCGGAAGTATTGTGCAGTTTCATAACCGAATTCGATGATCATATACACTCAGACCAACAATTATTCGTACACACTTTTTTTACTATAACACCTATGTTAGTAAAGTCTTCACAGTAAAAAAAATATATTTGGATGGTCGCTTAAATTCCGTAAGAATGATGCAAAACTTTCCTCAACCCATTGAAAGCTTTGAGTTTATAATCAATTTTTTAAAATTTTTCCTCGATTCTTTCCAAAAAATATTTTGATGCAAAAACAATTTAAATTCAATTTCTACAAACAATTCTAAGAGTGACTGAACAAATTTTTTTGGAAAATTGCTAAAAAGCCACTTGTTGTGTGAAAAGTAGGAAAGAGGGGTTAAAATAGTCAAATAGTAAATTTGTACTTGTTTGCTCGCGTTCTTTTTTTAAAATGAATGTAAGAATGTAAAGTCAAGTGCTTCATGTAATTTGCTCAATTTTAGCGCTTTGTAATTACCATATATTCCTTATTATATCGTTTGTAAACAGAGAGATTGTGCAACCCACATGAGCAAAGCCAATGTTTAAACTATAAGTAGCTCTAATATATATCTATAAATATACATACAATACATTGATGCAAACTGTGTAAGTTTCTATATAGAAAATAAAGTGAACTTTTCAAAGTGCATACTTACCATAAACAAAAACACTATATCATTGAGTAAATTAAAGTAATTACACTTAGAGGATTAATTTGATAATACATATGATTATAAAATTTTTCAAAAATTCATAATTTTAAATCTGAAATTTTGACTGGCAATCAACTTTTTAACAACACTTTAAAATGGTTTCTGAGATGGTTAATTTATTTTGTTAAAAATTATGCCAGAATGAACAACAATTTGGACTTGTAAAGTTGCTAAGTCTAAAATCAGACCAAA